>CAJNOL010002688.1:0-33338 GCA_905250125.1 Rotaria sordida | reverse complement strand
TGGATGTGATGAGAAGATTTACACCCACACCCTACGTGATGCTATCAATGATCAATTGATTATTGATTATGTAAAAGAATTTCAAGGTTATGATTAAATATTATAAGTCAATTTTAGTTCTAGAATATGACATAATTTTTTATATTAAATTTACTGAGCTTATTGAACAATTTCATCAAGTAAAAATTTATTGATTGTTAATGTTCATAGTCCATACACAAGTTAATAAACAATGAGTCATAGATTTAATTGATATGAAAAAGTAAAAATTAATTAACAATAAAATTGTAATGAAATGACCAGCCAATCAACGCCATACATATGAAATTATTATTTATAAAGAGGCTCTTGTACAAAATATTAGTATTGCCATTTTTCCTTCAAATGCAACATGGACAAGAAATACAAAATATTCGACGTTTTATAGATATAAATGTTACTACCGCTGTTTAAAATCATACTCTGTCACTTGTATCTCATGAGAGACAACTGAAATCAATTTATTTTATCGTCCGCATTGCACGGAAGTTTTAGTCTGCTTGCTTATCGAGCCACTTGCTAATCCACGTCATAAAACCGACATTAAAAAATCAACTAAACGTCGAGTTATTCAATATATTATAATTACTCAGAAATTATTTAACTAGAGAAATTATAATTGAAGAAATGATGTTCTATATAACGAAATATTGATTAATATAAATGGTATTATTTGTCATTTGGAACCACATTAACCCTCTCTTGCCTATGACTAAAGTCTAAGGTATGGAACTGGAATTCATCCAGCATTGTGATCACAACAGTCTCCAATATGCATACGAAAGATTTAAATCAGATCGGTTAACTGCTCAGATAACACTGTCTTATGATACGACTGTAGCACACGCCATAACGCAGCATATTTGTCTGAGTGGTTAATAAAGGTTTTATAAATAATTCGATGCTCAGAATATTGGTAGGAAATCTGTATTAGATGTGCCTTAATTTGGTATAAAATTAGTTTCTATATGCCTCATATTACAAGAGAATGAAACTTTGAAAAAATGGCACTTATAGGTGCCATTCGGCAAGAAAGGGTTAAGCTTATATATTTTATGAAATTGTTGAAAATATGATTGTAGCTAGTGTTGACAATGTTCAACAAATAAGATTAATGAAAAGATATTCAATTACCAAATGATGTTTGGAATACAATTATATCAGAAGCACAAAAGTTTGTTACACAATCATCAAAAAAAAACTTTCAGATAATTATCAACTGGAAAGTTAATAAGGGAGCCAACTGAAATCAATTCATTTTGTTACTCGCATCGCATGGAAGATAATGGAAGTGAATTTGTAGCTCAAAGAATATATATTTTTACTTGAATTTTACTCTAGTTATATTATTGTGGTTATAATTTTCATTAATACTGACATACGGTAATACATATTGTTATCCCCATCGCATGGAAGACGACCAAAATCAATTACTACTGCAAACGAATAGATATTAATTTTAAAATGAATTTCATTAGGAATCTCTCTCAATTCAGTTTTGGTATGGCTCATGACGAAATTATTGTCCAATGTTTAATTTTATAACTAAACTCCCTATCCAATATTTATTTGAATTTCTTATTAAAAACTTTTACCTGTGCTTTTCTAAAAAAATCGTTGTAATGCCACTTTTTCATTTTTGCTTATTAATCAATTTCTACATTTTGTTTGCTAATTTTTTGCTTGTATATGTATTGCACCGTTACGATGAGTGTTTCAATACTTCAATAAGTGAGGCGAAACGGATCGGCAAAATTAACTCTGTATTTTTTTTAATGATTTGAACTCAAGCATATCTACTTATTTTTATTCAATTTTAATTTGACTTTCGACAGGAAATCGATGCTGAAAAGCAAGAATTGAGAATAGCAGATTGAACTTGTCTTTCCATTAAGAGATAGGTCGGCCTATTCTTTATTGATTTACGTACATCCATACCCACACCCACATTCACACCTTAAGGATCAACGATTCAATACTTTTCAAAACGGCTAATGTTAAAGCTCATAAAACTCTTCTCTTTATAAAAATATCCTAAATTGAGAAAAATCTGAAGATCTTGTTTGAGCAGCTTCGGTCGTGACTTACGTAGAATGGCTCTTATGGATTTTTACAGTTACATACAACTGTATCTTTATATCTGTCCTGTCAGCCTATAATCAAATGAACCAGTGAATGATGAGTGTTATCTCTCTTGTATTGTCACACAACAAAAAAGATTAACAAGCCTTTTACATTTTATTTTAATGACAACTTACTTTCACAAAAGTTTTTCTATTCAAAGACAACACAATTAGATATTTTGCGGGACAATGATACTATTATTCAGAAAAATTTTGAGAAAAGTTCTTTTTCGAAGTTTTAGTTTAAAGAAGCGTCTTTTTTTCAGGATTTGTAGATAATCTAAATTTTCTGTGGATTACAATAGCCGCAACAATCACTGCCAATAAGTTACAGATAGCTAAAACTGTAAAAAACCATCCATTATCGATTACTAGTATGATTTTTCCGGCCAATGCGATAACTATTGATGTTGTTAGCTGTTGAAGCAAATTATTTGCTGAGTTAATACTAGCTGCATGCTCTTGATATTGTATTGTATAGTATGAAAGCACACCAGGTCGAGATGCTCCTTGACCAAATCCATAGAGTACTTGCCCCAATATGAGTACTGAAACATGTACATGAAATTGAATAGTCCATCCATAAATAATTGAGCCGATAGATACTAATATACACAAGATTAGTCCTGGTACAATACGTACTTCGAGAATTGTTGACAATTGAAAAGATTTTTTTGTTACCAAATCAGATAATCTACCTCCGATTACACTCCCTAATAAAATAGCTATACTATATGGAAGCAATAGCATACCGATTGTGCCTTCACGATAAGAATATGGTGGTTTAGATACATCAGGAGGAAAAAGCACAACTCCGCAGTTCACTATTACAAAGCCACTAACTAGAACGAAGACATAAGGAACAACTGTACGATCGCCTAAGTACAACAACGGTACATATGGATTTATTAATTTTGGTGGTGAAACTTGTTCTGATTCAAGTAATGTTATGTTTTTTTGATTTTGATACATACATATTACTTGATATTGGTGAGTTTCAGGTACAACTAATACGTAACTTATGAACATCACAACTGAAATTATTATTACTGATATAAATACAGATCTCCAGCCATAATTTTCAGCTAATTTACCGCCGATTATAGATGCGGGGAATACAGCAGCAAAATAAAATGCAAAAAATATTCCATAAGCTGTTCCGCGTTCATCGGGATGATATATATCAGCTATTGTTCCTTGTCCTGCGGCTAGTATGACAGAAATCAAACATCCTTGAAGTGCACGAAAGATTATGAACATATAAATATTTGATGAAAAGTAACATCCAACTAAAGTTAGTATAAAAGCAACAAACCCAAATGTTGTTATCCATTTACGTCCATAATAATCTAATAGCATTCCCCAAATTAGACTTGACAGACTTATTCCGAATAAATATACACTAATAGACATCAAAGCTAATGTTTTTGTTGTAATCAAATCTCTAATCAGTGATGGTAAAGCAGGAGCATAAACAGCTTCGTCAAACACAGATAGACTGCCAAGTAGACCAAGAATAACTAGTAGTAAATTCTTTTTGAATTTTGTATGTATATCATAAATACTTAATACTTTTTTCTCTTCTGCGTCTTTGCATACTTCTTTTTCTGGCATTGATGTTGGTGATGATGCAATGTCAGTATTTTCTTGCTCTTGATCCGAGACTAACGTCATTCTACTGAAGGTTTATAGTCTAACTGTAAATAGACATCAATATTCATTATTATAATTTCACGAAGTGTTAGTAGTGGTGACAGAATTAAACGGCAGAGATTAAAAAGCCTACTAGTCAAATAAGTTTCTTCTTTCTCTTAGATTTTTTCCAGATGTCATTTTGAAATGAAACAAATAATTTGTTTATGTATTTTTATGAAACTGCATGTCTGTATGCGAATATAGGAAATCGTTTCATTGAATGTATAGTTGGTTTGTGTAAAATGATTTATAGTTTTTTTCAATTCTAATTAATACTATACATATTAAGAGAGACTTCATCAGTTTGTTCACTAAGCTGTCAAGAAGAGGAATTCGAATTTTGATTTGTCCTACATAATTTGAAAGGTCATAGTTTTTGCAGACAAGAAGCAAAATACAGCGTTGCATATTAGGATCATTTAGAAATGTATGAACTACACGGTACATCATCCCCAATAGATCCTCAAGATTGGGTAATTTTATTCGTTTCGAAGGTGTATTCCATATTTCTATCAACACTCGGTCAAAACCATAACTATTTTCATACATACAATAACACGTCTTCAGCTCCACAAAATCCTATGCAAGAAAAACATTGCCTCATATGACCTTTATTCAAAGAAAAGATCGAGATATACAGATGCATCCCTAATATATCACGCATATTTTACAGTACTATTAGTAAAATGGTATCAAGATCTGCTTATCAAAGATCAATGAAAACAATTTGAAGTCTTACTAGAAACTGCATTGATTTACATTTAAACTAAGATAAAATACTTCAAGCGCCTGAAGAAAATTTTTCCCTGTTCGTAACCAATAATGAAAACATTTCAAGAAATAAAAAACTACAAAGCAAAGTTCACTTCGAAACTTATCGATGCTAAGTGTCAGAAACGCATTAGCTAGTGATTTTCTTGAACATGGTCGATGATGCTCAAAACAATGAATATTTCATCATCAAAAGATTGAAAATCTCTCCTTGTTTCTATATGCGAACTATCTTGATGAAAGTTCTCATTGAGCAAGTACGACCTACTAGCATGAGTATTCGAATTACTCATGCAAGTACTAGAAAGATTTTATGTATAATTATAACTTTTCGAGCGCTGTGGTGAGTGCTCATATGAGTTGTTTCTCTAAGATTTACTCACAAACGAAAGCATGAGTACTCAATGTAATACTCATTCACGTTTTATCCAAAATATTTAACAAAACACTTATGCACTGGCATGCACAAAAATATATTGAAGTAGTGTAATATTGAAAAAATGATGTAACGAAATGGAAAATAGACAAGAACTATTTTAATGAATTATCTATATTATTCTCTATTCTTTTCTAATGAATCATACATAATCATAGTTAAGGTTCAATCAAAATGAATTAGATTGCATTTAGATCCACTTGAAATGTACTAGATCATACTTAATCTATTTAAATGAATTTGAATTGATTTAAGTTAAATCGAAATTCAATTAAGTTTGATTACACTGCATTAATTTCAGATTATAAGTCATTTACATCAGATGTAGATGCAATATAAATGCATTAAAGTTGATTAGAATGATTTCAAATCTAATTTCAAAGGATTTATACGGATTTTAATCTACCTGAAATTGATTCAAATCCAACTCAAATATATTTACTTCCTATGCAAATGGGTTTGAACTTAATAGAAATGCACTCAAATCAGGTTTATACCCCTTCAAATCATTTATAATCTATTTGTATTGCATTTAAGCCCTCCATCCCGCTAAAAAAAAGTTACTTGTCGTTAAAATCATCGAAATTAACATAAATACAGCAAAAGATAGTTCGTCATTTGATTTCTCATAAATGACAAAAATTTTTACTCGGTACCTCTTTTCTTATCCAAAAATTTTAGTCTTCTAAAGAGACTACATTTTCAAAATACTTACGCTTGCTCGTTATATTGGTAAAAAACCTTCTGTACTGACGACCAAAAAATCTATGTAAAGTATTACTATTGTTTAATGATAAAACGATGAAAGCATTATTTTATATTCAAATAAAAAAAAAAAGTTTCGCTTGGATGCATTCATTCATGTATGTGAAGTAGCACATGATATATTATTCAGACACTGATGCTTTTTACCCATGAAAATATTTTCATTGTTTTGCTTGTTCTATCGTTCATTGATCGAATAGTTTTATCGACGATGACAGATACCAAATCAATGCTTGAAAAAATGTGCATTATACCAAGGTTTTATTTATTTTTTTCATCGTTGTACAGGATGGATAAAATATTTTGGCTTCACAATCCATAGTATGCTACTCAATACTGTTGATCCTGGTAAAATAAAACTTCAAACATCCATTCTACACATGAGAGGGTGTGGGTGTGCTTATTCCCAGGTGAAATGTTTCAAGGAAAATCATACGATATGTTTCGATCCTTCCTTGGAGGATCATCTTCAGGCATGTCTAGAAACATTATAACTGCATTTAAAATTAATCATGAACGATAATGGATAAAAAATTCAAAGAAATTTCATCCAACATGAACATAGAAGATTAATTTTTTCAAGAAAGAATAACATAGTTCGAATTCACAAGAGTGTGTATAGCTACCACAATACCGTTGGTGGAATGTGTACGATAAAGAGCAGATGTATTTACTTCCTATCTAGTTAAGTCGATGTTGGTTGTCGGTGATCAAGTGGGTGCAATATGTAGATCTAGTTATTGATGCATGTTAAGTATTCTATGAGTGTGTTGTAGTGAACTGCAGAGGACTCCGAAACCCGATTCCGATTCCGACTCCGTTGGAGTCGAAATCGCGAACACGAAATTTTTCGGAGTCGAAGTTGGAATCGGAGTCGAGAAAATTTTTTCGGAGTCGGAGTCGGGTTTCAGAAACAAAAAGTCCGACTCCGATAATTATCAATTACGTGTTAAAATTTGCTACTCATAATTTCTCTTTTTTTTGTTTCTGAAAAAAAAACATGACGAAATGTGTCTTATGACAAAATAAACTGTATTTTATTTCTTATTGAGTCGCCAATTGTTTTTCTCCTTTCAGAATATCGAACCTTGGTATGAATTTTATGTCGATAAACTACAAAACACAGTTTCGAAGGTTTTTCGGAGTCGGAGTTGGAATCGGAGTCGAAAGAAAATTTTTTTAGGAGTCGAAGTCGGGTTTCGGAATGAAAAAATGTGACTCCGCTGACCACTAATGTGTTGATATTTGTGGAAGGATAGTAGTGATAATGATCTGAAATAGCAAGACGTTAGATTCATGATTTCGAATGTCGAATGATTTCAGAATCAATTGAAAAAGCTTGTCAGCGCAGCCGCTTTCGGGCTAAAATGTGGAACTCACATATTTCGTGTGATTTAGCTGCTCATTTAATTGAAGACCTTTTATATTATAACGATTTGTTTTCAATATATTATTGTTTTTAAACAGGCTGTTTCGCTTATCTTGTGGTTGCAAGCCGTTTTAGAGCTCTTGAAGTAAATCATTTCGTGTCGAATGAACAATATCGTAGCTTTCTCCAGAAGTGCTGATTAGTGTGAACAAAATTAGTGAGTACAAATAAAAAGGGATCCTAATAATTTCTATTTAGATATATTTGATGAAAAATATGACATTCATACCATCCGAATAGCTGATTAAGAGAAATCGAACATTGTTAGTATTTCATTCGATAACGTTATTATTCATTATTATCAAATGAAATTTTAATGATTCCGAATATTAATCATGCCGAAGGAATATTAGTACATCAGCATTGACATCACATAGAATTCAGACATTTGTTACTACCGGTTATGTTGTTATGATTCATTCAATTATATAAAGTAAGTGAAAGTTATCGAGTGACATGAGATTATTTAATATATACTATATACAGTGGGTTGTGAAAGTCAAATTCATATGCACCATGATCTATTATAATTGCATTCAGTAGCGAAGGTTCGATCAATAAAATAATTCAGTTAAAAATCTTCTTAAAGTCTTTGTAGTAGATTACTTGCACATTGTCTTAGTTACTCAATTTATTTTTGTCTAAAATTAGATGTATTTAACAATTGATAATTAAATTGATGCTCGTGAATTTGATACGTATATAAAATATATTGAATATATTATCAATGGTTAGGTATTGAAAGATATTAGTCGTGTTATAAATATTATTTCGATCGAACACTTTTTCAGAAGATTTTTTATTATATTAAAAATTAGATAGCTTTTTGTATATTTTGATATGATTCTTTTTCTCTTCATTTTATATTTTTTTATTTCTATTTTGTTTTTCCGGTTTAGTTCGGAATATTATCTACTATAGTTACTAAAATGTATTTTATGTTTGTTTGTAGTTTGAATTTATTAAGATTAGCGGGCTATATAATCTGAATTTAGATTACTGCAAAGTTATGTAAGATGTGAATAGATATTGTTGCATTAGTTAATTTTTTTCAAATCACTTTGTGTTGTTACAATTATATATATGTATAAAATATATTATGTTGTGAAATTGAGTTTATTAAATAAGGGTTTATGCATGAGCAATAATATTTGTTTCTCAAATATAAATATTCTTCTTTTTGATAAACGTTTGTACATTTTAGTACTACCAATAATGTTTTATGTTAATTGTTGATGAGATATGCTCAGATTTCAACAATTACTTCGTCTAAAAATGGTAAAATACTATTTTAGTTAAAATTACGGAGTAAAAATAGTATGTAAGATACTTTGGTGAGATAATTGATCTTCTTTAACTACTGAAATATCACTAACTATACCGGTTATTTCACTATACGTGAACTTTACAACCAAAGAAATAATATTGTCGAAGTTATTTACATTGTTAATATAATTATTGTTTTCTATCAAATCAGAATTTTTTTTGGCTAATACAAGCATTAATAAAGGTCTTGCAATTCTTAAATTATATTGTTCATTAGTAAAAGTTGAAATATTAATTTGTAAGTAGTCGTCAATGATGTTTTCATCTTTTATTAGCCGAGCATGACAATCAGTGCAGGCAATTATATTTGCTACATCAACTATGTTTGTACCACCAGAACATTGACATGTATAATAATTGATATTTTTTTTAACAGCCATTATTTTTTCCTTTTGTGTACTGTATGTATTTATAATATTATCAACTTGGCTGATTACGTTTGGTAGATCATCAATTTTTATGAATCTTACAAATAGGGTGTGGATGTCTTCTATTCTAACACACCCACACCCACATCCATTGTGAAAACGGTGTTTTTACGAACTTTTAACGCGTTTTTTCAAAGATCTTGTCTGACTGGGTATGGCTGCTGGACTCACCCGCACTATTACTCCCATCCTCATCTCACCGCCTCACATGCTCTGAAATAACAAAGAATAAGAGAACAGCAATCATCTTACTTTTAAAAAGATGCTTTTATCTGTTTCCACCTACCTCTTTCTTTGGTTTCACAGTGTTGGTGTGATAAAGAAAATAGAATGTGAAGAAAAGAAAGAAAACTGTTATCTATAGTTTTACTTATACTTATCTACCTTCGTCATACGTAGAGCACGCTTCACATTTCACAATTTCCATTTCAATTTTCTCCTTAACATGGCAGCAAAATATCCATACGACGAGAAGAAGTGCTCTTCCGAGCGATTCCTCGATGTGAATAATGAACCACAAGAAGCTTTAGGACCGTTGGAAAATTATGAAAAGAAACCATTGGTCTCATTAGAAGAAGCTCTTAAACCTATAGAACATTTAATATCCAATATAACAGGTTATGTCTGGACTGCAAAAGAAAATTGCAAAAAGCTGGACGGCTCTTTAACTCTAGATGAAGCAGCTGCAGTCCATTTGTATACTATGCAGTGCCTATATCAACAATTAAACGCGGCATTACGTTCAGAAAAGCGTGAGCAAGTAACACCATACTACTCTTATTTGAAATTGATACTAACAGCACTTTGGAAACTACCCTCCGAGAAATGTCTTGTGTATCGTGGTGTTACAAGTGATATAAGCGCTCAGTTCGATAAAGGAAAGAAGTTCACATGGTGGGGCTTAACATCTTGCACAAGTGCTTTAGGTATGCTGCAGTCAGACCAGTTCCTAGGCAAATCAGGCAACAGAACAATGTTTATCATTGAATGTATGAACGGAAAGATAATTCAAAAGTATTCACACTTTCCTGATGAAAATGAAGTCGTATTATTACCGTGCAGTTATTTTGAAGTATTAGATAAAATAGATCAAGGAAATGGATTGCGCACGATACATATTAAACAAATACAACCACCTGTGCTTCTCATTCAACCGCCTTTCTCCACCAGCCCATTACCAGTAGAAACTGCGAATACAGGTATACAAACTTTAAATTTTAGTTGTGTGAAAGGCAAGCATTGATTAAGAATCCTTAATGTGAAGTTTAATCTGTTGAAGTACATAGGGTGATCCAAAAGTTCCCGAAATTCACCATAATCTATTTAGGGAAACGAGATTTCATTTATCTGTTTACACCATATATTCGAGATAGTTGCTGTGATAGTCCGTGGAAACTTTCATTCTTGTAACTCACTCTTTAAATATCCTTTCGAAGTAAAGAATAGGTATAAAATTTACCTTCTTAGTTATTATCCCTGCCGAATTGTTGTAGCTGCTGTTTATGTCGTCTATATCGAATACACATCAACAAGTAAGAGTCTGGAAGCCTAGTCTACGGTGAGTACGCCTGGCAAAATTTAACTTCATTCGTCTCACTTTGTAATAAATAATGACATTATTTTACATGTTGCTCAAAAAACTCGTAATAGAAACTAATCGAACTATGCCATGACGATACGTTTTCATTCGATAACTTTTTTATTTTGAAATTTGAACGTTTATGACTAATATAGATAGAATCGTCATCCACTATTGAAACCATTAGATGACAAATAATGATTCGGATATCATTAAAAGAGCGACATCTATTCTTACTTTTGATGATCTTAACGATGAATGTCGCTTGGAGGACTAGTTACTCTTGTTGATCCAACTTTTGACAATGATTTTCATCCAATATTGTGATGGCACATCTCATTCTGACAACCACTAATGATATTACATAAAATCTGTTCATCACCTAGGAAACTAGAAGGATTCATGCCCATAGCCTATTGATCAAGAGTTATGACCGATTTACTGAATTTTTGGCCTATGATGTGGGTATTCACTGGAAACTTAAATTATAAGATTTGATTTGAAATTTTGCCCACGGATAGGTTTAGTTACCATTAGTATATCCTGAAAATTTCAGTCGAAATGAATGTTTCTTTCTTGGGATATTGAGTATTTATCTAAATTTGATGTTTGTGACAAATTAGTCACAAGTGACCAGTTTTTGAAAAGCCAATATCTCAAGAAAGAAGCATTCATTTTGGCTGAAATTTTCAGGATATTCTAATGATAATTAAATCTATGCATGGGCAAAATGTCACATCAAATCTTATAATTTGAGTTTCCAATGAATACCCACGAAATAAGCCAAAAATTCAGTAAATCGATCATAACTCTTGATCAATAGGCTATGGGCACGAATCCTTCTAGGATTTTCTTAATCTCACTGAAATATACTTATAATCAACAGATAGAGTCAGAAGCTTGGAACCAGTTGAGGACCTGCCCTCGTTAGTAGAAGCTCTAATTTTTTCAAGAATATTTTAGACTTCAACTATTCAACATATAGTTTACGAGCTTTTCGCACTTTCACACTAGAAATCGTATTTGATCTTCCGCTTACATCTGTCATTCTGAATAAATGTCACATTCTTTCAACTGAACATTCAGCTCTCTTATACCTTTCGTTAAAAAGATTCTTTCACAAATTCTAATAAAATCAACTTCGAGTCAGTCATCAGCATTATATAAGAATCTCACTTCCGACTAGTCTTTTCACTTCTATATAGCTCTTTGCATAACGTTTTATAGAAATTCAGCTGTAATCATATATTAGTAAGAAATATAGTCTCATCGTCAAATTTTTGTACACATTATATTTTTTAACTCTGAAAGTGCTGCTAAATTTCGTAGGTTGAAGATTCCGTATAGGAAATATAAGGTTGGACGATTCAGAAACCTGGAAAAACTTGATTAAATGAGAGCTATATATCGAAATTATTTCAATGGCTGAGTTTTTAGTCTACAAAAATCTGATTGTCCACTAGCTCGATACCGAAATCATTTGATTGATTGAAGATCAGTCTCGAAAAACCTGATTGGCTGGAAGGCCGATATCAAAACCAGATGATTGTATGAAAGCAAAGCACGAAAAAACATTACTGGATGAAGCCTGAGTCTTGAAAATCTGATTCGTTGAAATCTCAACGTGGACAAATCTGACTGTCTGAAAATCTAATCTGAAAAAAATCCATTGCTTAGAAAGCCGATATTGAAAACTTATGATTAGCTTAAATCTCGGCCTAAAAAGCTGATTTTAATCTATAAATCTGTGATCTTTGAACTTTGACACGGCGACAAGACCACAAAGTTATTCTATTTCATATAACCCTCCGTTCAATTGAGGGAATAGCATTTTTACAAATTTTGGAACATGTTAACAAACGTTCAAATCCAATGATTAGAATCAGTTTTCCTATGTGAAGGAGTAGTATTGATTTCTGTATCTCTTTTCTTGTCCTTTTTTTGCGTATGAAGACACGCTATTTTCAGTATCGTATAATCAATTTGTTTAAATGTGTAGAGCGTAATATTGCTAAAATTTCACTCATACACGGAATGTCAAGTTTGGCTTCCCCTCGATCGAAATTATTGCTCCGCTACTTGATTTTTATGACAAGTATTATTAATGGATTCGAATTTCATTATTTTTTCTTGAATTTGCCTATCGATTCATATACGTCTACCAGAAAGCAGACAACTAAGAACAAGTTTCTCTTGTTCGCTGGGATTTAAAGAACATTCTTTATGCAACGCCATGTAAACGAGATCCTTCGAAGTTTCCACTGTCTTGTTACGATCAGCTATGATTAATCGATGGATGGTATGAACGTTCACCGCCATTTTCTACCTATCCGATCGATATCCGAGAGTTAACATGACTTGTTTAAGCTCAAGATTTCATAATTTTCAACCATCAAAATACTATTTCAGATCGCATTTTTGAGATGAAAACATGTTAAAACGATGATACAAATCTGTTCTTTGGATGAGAAACAATCGTTCTTTTGCCGCTGACAACATGATGCATATTACACTTAAGAAAAGAAGGCATGGAAAGTTTTCTTTGCTAATCACTCCTAGAAAATGAGAGATTCAGTTCAATGATCATAGTCTTCATTTTTCCACTCTATTTTAGTACCATGCCGTGGCAGTTCGACGAACACTGATCCCAATGCCACATGGAACAATAACCAGACGGTGAGTGGACAAAATTCAACACTCTCTGAGTGTCGGGGTCTATTTGTGGATGATGATCAAATGACCTATGCCGCTGATTCTTTAAATGACCGTATCGTAGCATGAAAGAAGTCAAAAAAAAGGAGCTCGAAAGTACGTAAAGTGATTAGCACTAATTGGGCTGTGTACTCATCTAATTAGCACTACCTGTGGTAGTTTGCATAAGCTTTTACGCCTTATCCTAGGATACTTTCTGCAACTTTCCGGGCTCACTTAGGTATAGTATTTGAAGCTTTTTGAAACCTATCTAGGAATGGTAGGGCCTACCTAAGGACGATATTTTGAACTTTTTGAGGCTCACTTAGGGATGATATTTAGAACATTTTCAAGCCTGCCTAAAGATAATATCTAGAACTTTTTAAGATCTACCTAAAGATGATATTTGGAAGTTTTGGGATGGACTTAGTGATGATATATAGAACTTTTTTGGGCCTATTCCTGGATGATATTTAGAGGTAAAAAAAGTCAGCTTGAAGGTACATAAACTCGAAATCTAGAGCTTACTTTTCTTCTATCCTTGTTTTACCAGTTAATTTCAGTGGATATCCTATAATTCATATTTAGTTAATTAGTACTCGAGTAATTACCACTGATTAAGGTGAGTTTCCAAATAATTAGGATTAGTTTAGAAGCGTGCTTAAATAATTAAGATTAATTAAGCTAAGTACTTGACTAATTAAGACTTACGGGAAACATACTGAAGTGATCAAGGTGTTTAGACTCCATCGTTTGGCGATAAGTAGACCTCGATGAAGTATGAAAGACTTGAACAGGGTTTGTGCTCTCGCGCCTTTATTCCTGAGATATCGGATTTTTAAGTAGTTCATCCCACACTACTCAAGATTTTCAACAAAACTGTCTTGTCGAGTTTTGATGTGAACCTTTATCTACATCGAGGCCTTAAGCAGACTAGATTGTGTAGAAAATTTCAGAATTCTTGAACATAATCTTTACTAGCTATCAATGTTTCAAAATATCCGTGCTTTCCACAACGTCTGTAAAACAATGCTCATGCTTTAAAAAATTCATATCTGGTAAAGATTACGTTCAAGAATTCTGAAATTTTCTATATAATCTAGTCTGCTTAAGGCCTCGATGTAGATGAAGGTTCACATCAAAGCTCGACAAGACGGCTTTGCTGGAAATCTTGAGTGGTGTAGGATGAACTACTTAAAAATCTGATATCTCTGGAATAAAGGCGTGAGAGCACGAATTCATTTCAAGTTTTTCATACTTCATCGAGATCTACATATCAACAAAAGATGGAGCCTAAACGGCTTGATCATCTGGATATGTTTCCTCGTTACATATAAGCACTATGTAATGTTTACTTAAGCAAGAGCCGTTTCGTTACTGTAGCCTCTTTAACCGTATGAATTACTAAATATCGATACAGATGCCGATCAATATGTCCGTCTACCGACTAATCATACAATATCTAATTATGTGAAAAAAAAACCATTATTTAGTTCAAATATTGAGTTCTTATATTTATACGCACTTAGATGGCGTTTCAAAATCTAAAGATTTCTCGAAATCTTTTAAAGATTTTTCAGGTATTTTTAATATATTTCATATTTCTTTTCTCTTAGAAAAGTAAAGCAGAAATCAACAAGAACAATCTTGATAAGGCAGATGGTCACTCAGAAATAAGGTTTGAACTTAAATCATCATACGATAAACTTGTTTTAGTTGGACGATACTGGCCTGTTCCCAACGTGAATAAACCGAATGCTGTTGTTTTATTTGTCCATGGCTCAGGTGAACACTGTCAACGATACAGACATGTTGCTCACTTTTTCAATAAACACCAAATTCCATGTGTCGCTTATGATTTACGTGGGAACGGATTATCAGGTGGTCAAAGGGGCTTTATACCTAATATGGATGCTTTGTTAGACGATCTTGAATGTGTCATAAAATATATTCGTAAGGATCTTGATTTCACCATGCCATTAGTAATTTATGCACATGGCACTGGATGTGTCAATTGTCTTGCTCATATTCTTCAAAGACAGAAGTCCCGACCTGACTGTCAAGCTATGATATTAAGTACGCCTTCAATATGTCTTAAAGAGCGTCCCACACCTCTCGCGTTTTTTGCCTCGCGAGTTGTTTCGAGTTTGATTCCTCGTCTTCCACTCCTTATCAGTGGAAACTACACAAATGAGTACACTGATGATAAAGAAATAGTTGAAGCATATCGAAACGATCTACTTGTTCATGATAAATGGCCTGCACAAACTATTTCCTTATTACTGGAATTCGGTAAGTTATTAGAAACAACTGTGGTTCAATTTCCAGTACCGGTGATGATTCAACACGGTGTTGATGACAACATTACACCAATTAAAATGATTCAAAAATGGGCACAAGAGCGAGTAAAGGGTGACGATGTAATGTTCAAAAGTTGGCCCGGACACCGGCATGAAATACATAATGATATGGGTAGAGAAGATGTTTTCAATTATGTATTGGAATGGATCGAAAAGCGTTTGAAAATTGAACAGCATTAAAAAAGATACTTTTTTTCGCTCTTTTTAAAATTTATTGTTCATCTAGTGGTTTCTAATCGTAAGAATTTTATATGTGCTATGGAATTACTGTGCACCTCGATTGATTTTCTCCCCTGTAGATATTTCTTACTTTATACGACTTTAATTCGCTCTTTTTTCAATAATAATTATACTACGAGAAAGCCCAGAATTTTCTGCATCTTCTTGTGTATTAATCATAAATAAAAGAAAATAAAGAAAAGAAGAAATCACATGGACAAACAATGGCTTACAAGAAAAAATGATGATTTTTTTGTACAGTTTGAAATAAAAGCAAATCTGGTTTTATCTTTTCGATGTTTTTTTTACATACGATGCATATAAGTTTAATTATTGTTTGTATACTACAAGCTAATTTTTATCAACACATCTTTCTAGCTAAATCAACACAGTTATCGTATATCATTAACTCAAATGGTTGAAAATATCCAGATGATATGACAACTCGAAGACAGGAATGTGAATATGTGAAAAAGAAATCCAAGTCGATAATCGAACAGAAAGAAAATGTAGAAAAGAAAACAAACAATAAAGAGAGAAAAGACACACCAATACAAATACAATAGAGGATTCATATCCGGAGAGAACTTGAAAAATAGATCCACAGATTACAATCACAAAAAAATCTAAAAAAACATTAATCTATTCTTCACATATACATACAGATAAAGGAGTAGAAAATGACAAAATTAAAACAAAGGACAGAAAAGAAAAAAGTAGTCAAACATATAATAACAGCTTGTAAGGAAACGTTACAGAATGAAAAGTTCTAGTCATTCATCAATTGGATTCGAAAAGAACGTCCGGCACCAAAAAATTATGACCACATATATCCCATAGCCCGACAATGATAAAAGTCCAGTATTATGCTCTATCACAAAAAACGAAAAACAAAGTTAAACCAACATTTTCACCCAGAAAAACTATGTCCGTGAATTTCACATGTTCACTACATAATAGATAAAAAAAAGACTGATGTGAAGTACTTCCTCCTCATCATAAAATGAATACAACACTCCACTACTTACCCGAATCAGCAGATCAATCACAGTTGAGTTCTTCAATGTAACAACATAAAGTATCTCGATCTTCATTTGATAATGATTCATATCTTCATCTAACCATATTCAAAACACTAACGACATTAATTTACCTATATTCAACGTGACATTCAATGCATTCATTCAAATTTATATTCATTCTGGTACTGATGATGATCGCTCTCACCAGCCTGTTAATAACAGTCAACATCGAAAATTCTACTATTTCTTCAAAATTTAAAATTTAAATTGAAAAGAAAAAGAAAAAAATTTCTCTATTACTTCATTATTGTGTTATTTAATACATATAATATTTAATACATATAAAAAAATGTTTCTGATTTTTCTCAAGTTACACTTATATTATCTAATCAAGGTATTTGTGAGATCGCCAAAAAAGTTTTAAGTGAATAGGTGATGAATCGGTTGACTTCTAGGAGAAGCACTACTAGTTCCTAAGTGCTCTGTGATGCAGAATGTTATCTATGATAACTCTTTTTGTTATCTTCATGTTAGTTTCGGAAAACGTTAAGAAACTCCGTTTTTTTGATACGTGGGTAAGACTCAACCTTATGAAATATTTTCCAACTCAAATAGCGAAAATTTCACAGAAAAATCAACGAAATATTAAACACATTCTATTTTTCGCTTTGAAATGAATCTCAAGTTAGTGTTGAACACCACATTTAATATGAATCGGATCAAATGGCTTTGTATTTTGAATTTACGTATGATTGCCTTAGATTTTTAGTTGAAGAGATGCAAATGAAAAGAACAAGTCTTTGTTTGGCGATTGTTTCTATATTAGTCATTTTTATCGTGAAAGAAGTAAAACATATAGTTAAGGGATCAGTGACCATTTAAAATAGTTCTCGAGAAAATACACAAGGTCTGATAATACCTTGAAAGAAATGGACAAGATTTAGAAACTGAACAAAAACACAGAACTTCGATTTAATAAATTTTGTGTGAAAAGAACAATTGAGATGGAAATAAATCATCACACAGATTCTTTGACAGAACATTTTTTTAGCCAGGACAACGCCGAAAAAGCTGAATAATAAGACGTGCCCTGAGGCACAATTTGTTCGTTTTATTACTTTTCAAATGTGGGTGTGGTTAACCGAACAGGAATAGCGATTGAGCGTAGACATGTACCGAATTCAAACCGTTTGAGCTCGAATGCGATAATAGATACTCGAACTCGATCGAGCTCAAACTTCAAAAGCTCGAACTCGATCAAGTTCAAATGTGAAAGTTCGAGTATGAGTCGAGTTTAAGTTTCATGGTTGAAGTTCGGATTGAGCTCAGTGATACCTGTGGATATGAATGTGGGGGGGGGGGGGGAAGGGGGTGTAGGACCCAACCGAAGATAATCAGAGTCCGAAATCCGAATCTGCGATCAGTTTTTCAAAATTTTCAACTTGAACTTTCTTCATAAAGGAAAGAGTTTTTTAAGAAAGTAGCGTTTTTTTACAAGAGTTAACTGAGGGTAATTGAAATCGGGGAAGTCAAATCTGCAGTCAGTTTTTCAATATTCACACCTTGAATTTTTTTCATAAAAGAAAGAATTAGTTAAGAAAGTAACATTTTTTCTACAAGGGTTAACCGAAGGTAATCCAAATTGAAGAACCCAAATCTGCAATTAGTTTTTCCATATTTTGGACATGACTCTGCTCACTGAAAACACTTTTCTAGCCTCTAGATATGTAACTCACCCGAATTCAGTTTCGAGTTTTGATACTAAGCTATACAGAATTGCGTTCAGTTTGAAATCAAACGTACATAAGTGAATTGTGCTCATATTGTACCCGAGGGTCACCAACAGTAAAACATTCATATCTCAGCTTGTAATAAACGGATTCTGAAAACTTTTTTAAAATTCTTACAGTCGAGATCATCTACCAAACATGCGATTGGGTCTTTGGACTGGCATCACTGTAGCATTTTCAACTAAAAAAGGAAAAATCACTGAGTTTTATCCATCCTATCGACAAAAAAATCGCTTTTCTTTGCGATAACTTTCATCAGATAAAATGAATTTTGTAGAGGTATTTTGTAGCCAAGACTTTCCTTTTTCTGATTATATAAGTTAAATGCAGCTTTGATTTCCATATACTCATCAAATATTGGAAAAACCGCCTAAACACACTGGTGGCTATTTTATGTTTCGACAGAGTGAATTTAAGCTACTAAAGACGATTTAGAAGTAATCTCTGATTATCTTTTTACCTTTGGTAGATAAAAGGATCAGAAATGTGTTGATAAAAACGTATTTTTTTCAGGAACCATTAAATAAAAAAATAAGTGAAAATAAGAGGAGAAAGTAGCTATGGGTTTAGTAAATGTTTCGACAGATTTTTTATTTTGTTTCTTTGATTTCTCGGTAACTATAAGAGATCAATCAACGATTTCCTTGCCATTTTTAACAGGGTTTACTTTAGGACTGTGGTTAAAATTTCAGCTCTTAAAACTATATCGTTCATGAGAAAGCATTATTTTATTCCAAAAAAGTCCCGACAGATTTCATGTGAAAATGTTCCAACAGATTTTTAGTGTGCAAATGTCCCGACAGACTAAGTCGAAGATTTTCTAGGAATAAAGAAAACATAAAATAATTTGAGATTCTTTGAGTTTCACCAATTCCTCTCGCCTTGAGATAAGTTTCCATATGTATTGCCAATAGTTCTTAGTACTTTGAACCATGAAGAAGTCTAAGAGAGGTGAGGCGAATGACGGTTGGAGTATCTTCGTCACTTTAATATCTCCGGAAGATGCATTCATATTGTGTGGATAAAGATCTTCATACGTCTATTAGATTCTTCTTTTCAAGAGCTTTCGATTGATATATGATAACAATACTTCAATCCTATTTTAGAAGCTATTCTACAAACAAACTTTGAAAAACATCGACTTTTTAGAAATATTGTTTTATCACAAAATCACATAAATTAACTATCCTTTTTAGAAGACTCGTTTTCTTTTTCAAAAGAAAAAACTGCTAGTTGAGAAAGCACTTGATTTATGTGTAACCAATAAAGCTTTATCGAATGTACAACTCGAATGTTTCCCGCGTTCACATTTTTTTTAATTTTTTAGTTCTAATGGTACAATACGAATAAAATTCGCCCACATATTCGAACTTCAATTGAACTTGAGCTTTTCAGTTCCAGCTCGATCGAGTTCGAATATTTATGTTCGAGTTCAAACTGAACTTAATCTTATAGAACTTAGTATCAAAACAGAAACTGAGCTCGCTTTTGCTATATATGTAGAAGCTAACAAAATGTTTTCACTAAACAGAGTCCAGTTCAAAATTTGGAAAAACTGATCGCAGATTCGGATTTCGAACTCTGATTATCTTCGGTTAGGTCCTACACCTCCCCCACACTCATATCCACAGATATCACTGAGCTCAATTCGAACTTCAACCATGAAACTTGAATTCGACTCATACTCGAACTTTCATATTTGAGCTCGATCGAGTTCAAGTATCTATTATCGAATTCGAGCTCAATCGACCTTTCCGAGTTCGAGTTCAAATCGAGTCGAGCCCAAAATTTTCCAGCTCAAATGGTTTGGATTCGGTATATATCTAATGATGAATTTATTCATTATGATTAAACTTAAGTTGCAATGTCAAAACTGTTTGTAAATTTTTAATTATTAACGATTATGACTCTTGCAGTTAGACTACCATTAAATATGCGATGTGTATATTTAAAGATAGAAGTATTAACAATACTCACAATAAATCTGCTTGTGGATCTCATTTTATTTTTAATTTGCTTGACATGCTCCTCAGTCGAGATTTCTTTGATTGCTATACATGCATTATTTTTTCTTCATTGTAATTTTTCTCGTCAGTATGTTCATCTATTATCACTACAAATGTAAATTTCAAAGTGCAGAATTTCTCTTAGGCAATTCTTTAAAGATTATTCATTCATAATCGTTGTTATTCTACTGACTTCTCTTTGAAATTAGATTTTTAGTCATGTATCTATATTTGTTGAGCAATTTCTGGGATTTATCTATTGATAGCATATGCATAATAGATAAATAACTATAGAAAA
Source organism: Rotaria sordida (assembly GCA_905250125.1). Lineage (NCBI taxonomy): Eukaryota > Metazoa > Rotifera > Eurotatoria > Philodinida > Philodinidae > Rotaria > Rotaria sordida. Next base: position 12,361 of record CAJNOL010002688.1, on the reverse strand, counting down.
ATAGAGTAAGAATGGTGACTCATCACCCTCAACTAGATACCTTCTCTCAATCTGATTCTTCTTGTTTGATGAGAAAATTTGTCACAATATTTATAGAAAAATACTAAAAACAAAAGATATCTTTATTCGATTGTAGATCTTGTTTATTGTATTCAAATAAAATTATTATTGGATTAAAATGAATAAAAAAAGAATAGTGATAAAATCTTCAATATGACAAGAAAATATAATAAGTTTATGAGTATAGTACATTCATTGCATAATATTGTTTGTATTGATAGTTTTAATTCAATTGTGGTAGAGCAACATTAGCACCTACTTTTGAACCTAAATTGCCCATAGCTACAAGCGTAAAGAATTGTTGTAATTTAACAGCTTCATCTATAGTTAAAACTAGTAGCGTAACCAGATGGGGGCGAGAGGGGGCTCAGCCCCCCCTACGAAGGCCTGAGCCCCCCCTACAAAAATTTTTTGCTCCCTATACATAAAAATATTTATCTTTGACTTTGGTATCTCTAGTAGCGCTTATTCGAAGAATGGCCACAGATTTCGACTCCTCTATCTAAATTCTCGTTATCTATGCCATATATACATCTAATTAGTAATTGAAATGAATCGTTTGGTACAGGAAGATGAAAGCTTTGACTTGAAATAAGTTTTACTTAGTGTTCTTAATTTAAAAAAATCAAATATCTCCCATGTAAACATGATCGTTAAATTGACGGTTTAACGAAAATTAACGTTACCTTTTGTCCGTAAAAACGCGTTAAAAATCGGCGTTTTAACGAACTTTCATGCGTTATGCGACGTTAACATCTGAAAAACGGAGAAAAACGCATGAAAGTTCGTTAAAACGCCGATTTTTAACGCGTTTTTACGGACAAAAAGGTAACGTTAATTTTCGTTAAATCGTCAATTTAACGATCATTTTTACATGGACTTGGTTCACCGAAAACTCAGCATGTTCTTTCTATCGAAAAATGTGCAAGATTCACATTTGGTTTTCTAGTTTTCTTCAAGGATTTTTTCATCGAAAAATATGTATGAATATGTTTGGACATGCATATTCTTTTTGATTTTGTTGAATTCTATGTGATCATCTAAATGTATCTATTAAAGCACCTTAAAACAACAGTCTGATCACCTTTGGATCCTTTGCACATGACAAAAATATTTTTATTTCCTAAAAATATAAGATGAAAATGCTTTCTCACAATTAATAAAATGGCAACGGTTTTTCATGACATCTTATGAATTTGAATTAATTTTCGTGTGATAGCCTTGACATATCCCATAAGACTGTATATTTCGGTAAACTTAGAATATATGTAATGTAGTATACAGAATGTCACAAAAAAGAGAGTCAAACCTTTGAATCCCTTTCTAGTTCATTCACAGCGCAACAAATGAGGAATCTGGAAGATATTTTTTGAGAAACATTTTTATAGCTCAATTTTCTTGCTTTATTATTCAAGAAAAATTTGTTTCGCCAATCAGTTACTTCAAGATACTTTTTTTCTAATCAATAACCCTTTTTTTTACTTCGACTCAAATCTAGAATAAAGTTTCATTCTTTCATTTGCTTCCAGCAGCAAAGCGTTCTTTCACCGTTCGTAGTGGTCTTCTTTTTTTTGAAATAACTATTCAGAGTCTAGCCGCCTTCGGCGGCTGTGGGTATAATACAACTAACTTCGTGTTGCGCTTGTCACCCGAAAAACGTAAGCTCCTCTGATATGAATTTATATAGTTTTTTGAAAAAAATGTTTTCTTTTTTTTACGAAAAATTGCGTCTTTGAGAGTGTTTCCTGGTGAAACAAACATTAAATATTTTTACCCGATTATTGTGTCATCAACACTAAAAACCAACGCGAAAAATAATTTATACTGCACTGTTATTATAAGAAACTCATTCCGAAAATGGCAAACAGAGTTAATTTTTCATGAAAGAGCGAAACAGTTCCACCACTATCTATCTCAGAGATTATGTGCGCTATTAGGAGGAGGGGGGCAGAGCCCCCTCTACGCCTTTTTTCTGGTTACGCCCCTAGTTAAAACATGTGGCACTTCTTGTATGGATTGTTTGTTACTTTCGAAAAGACCACCTAGATAACTTTTTGATTTTTGTATTAATAATAAATCATGTGCTAATTGCCAATCAGCATTGATATCAACAATGAAAAATGAAGCAGTATTGGTTAAACTATCACCATTTTTGAATAATGTTAAAGAACGATAATTTCCATTGTTTGATGGCGAATAAAGATAATCAATACGATCCCAAGCAAAATCATCTGAATATGTTAAACCAAGCATAAAACTACCTTTTGATGGTAAATTATAATCAACAATAACTGCATTAATAAATTCCGTTGCTCTATCAGTTGGTATATTAATTGCTTTTAAAATTGTTGATTTCTGAGAAAAATATTTAAAACCAAATTGTACAATACGTGTAATTGTAGTAGAACGACTTGATTTGAATGCAGTTACAAAATCTTTCCAAGCATTGGCAGCAGCTGAAATGGCCTTAGATAAAGCTAAGATTTTAGCTGAAATAGCTCGTGGCTGAGGAGCATAAGTTTTATTATGATTCACTGTGGGTGAGATTATTTCAGGATTAAAATATGATAACATTCGATATTTTTGTGGAATAATTGTACTAGCAGCAATAAAACGTAAAATATTTAATGTAATTTTTGTTGTTTTTAATTGCCATGGTGTTATCAATGTTAAAAGATCTTCATTTAAAAATTTACCACGATCATTTAATATTGAAGTACGTATAATTTTTAACTTTTTATTATAATCGATCGTATAATTAGATTTATTAGTATTTGTATTATTTGATAATAATCTATTAATTAATTGTTGAGAAGTAATATTTACAAAAAAGAAATTAATTGAATATGTTAAATTATCAACAGTTTGACCAATTAACCAAATATATTTAATAGCTCGACTTTTATTATCAACACTAATTGAACTAGTAAATAAATTTTCATATGAAAATCTTCCTGTTTTTAATTGTTCGATAAATAATGTATTATTATAAATATCTTCAAATCCATAATCTTTTGTTAATGTTGATAGAACTAAACGAAGATTTTGACTTTTTAATTTTGTCATTTTCAATGATTCAGTTGATAATTTTAATGATGTAATATGAGTTTGTAATGTTGATAAGATTGAATCATTGTACGATGCTAATATTTCACCTTTGACAATTTTATTTGAGAGATAATTTTCAATTGCTTCAGTCAAAGATATTATCTGTTTATTAGAATTATATTTAAATAAATCACGTTTTTTAATTGCTCTATTCAATGTTTGTTGATTGAACCAAGCAAATTGATCAACTTTCAGTTTTTGGTTTATAATATTCAATTCGTCTAATGTATTATCACGTGGTGAAGACTTCGTTTCATCATGACAACAACACTTGCTGAACCATAGACATTTTGGACACCTATGACAATCTCGTACAGTGTAATATGTGTATTGTTGTTTGATAGCTGCATTTGAATTAATTATTACATAAGAAACTGAAATTGGTGAATTTGGATCACTTGGAGAATCAAGTTTCTGTGTAGCAACTATTAATGTTGATAATGCAACACTAGTTTTAGTATCAAATAGAAATGCTTGAGCTGTATAAGATCCTTCTGTTGCAGCAATCACTAATAAATTGACTTTTCGAACAGCTTTAGCACGAAATTGATCTGGAATTGACCAACTAGCCATAACAGTAGCAAGTGTTCCACTTCCAACATTAGCTTGACCAATTGATCCAGTTGTTGATGTTGGATTCATATAATTAGCCCAATTTGCTAAAATAAATAACATATTATGAAGATAAGCAAGATTAAATTTTACCAGGTTCTACTACATTTAATATGTTTGCTGCTTGTTTTAGAGCAGTAGATGTATCAAGTGATCTATCATTTATTTGAACCATTGGCGAAGCATCGAATGCGATGCATGGTATCAACAGATTATAAAATAACAATAAAATCACCGTTGGATTCATATTTTCGATCTAAAGAAACGAATGCATATTTTATATAAAATAATATTGGAAATGATTTTCTGTCTTAAAAGTATGTCTTGATAATAACATGATGATTTTAAGATAAAAAAAGACCTGGACCTCTTTGGGTCAGTTTGTAGTGTTGACTGATATCGCATTTTTTATGTGGATGAAGACATTATTTTTCTTTTCTTGCTATTATTTAGAAAATAAATTATTTTCTTTCTTATTTATATTAATCGGATTAATCACAATAAAATATTGAATATTCTATATTATTTAGAATAATCACAAAATCAATTTCAACGGGAACTATTATTGAAAAAAATAAATGATATTTTTTTTTTATTTCAATTAATTGCATCAAAGATTTCATTGTTAAGTATCAGCGGAAAAAAAAATATTTTTTTTTGAACTAACGTGAGAGTAGAGAGAAAAATTCATCGTTCTCGTCATTTATAAAAGTTTTCGGTAGTTCTAATTATTATACTAGATTCCTCAGAAAACTTCTTAAATTGCCTAGAAATCCCTGTCATCATTTTTTGACTGTTCTTTTTAAGCAACTCTCTAGGAATTCTTGAAGGAAAGTTGACTAGAGTCGATCATTCATTAATATATCGCGATGAAATCTTCAATTTTTACGCGATTTTGATTATATATCCGTGATTTTTCGACAATTTGAATCCAAACAAAAGATGATTTAATCGATGCGTGATTAACTATTGATCTGGACACTATTGAAAAAATCTTCGTTATATAACGAAAGACAGGTCTTTAGACAAAAATCAATTTATTCATATCACTCGACGACTTACCTTTTATAATATTCTTTATAACTGTCAGTCAGTATAATTATCGATACTATTTATATACGAACAGTCTAGTCATCGATACATTCCTCGATGCAATAAATTTCAACATCATGCTTTATGTCAAGTACTCTGTAGCTACTTCCGTTAGATTTTTTCTTCATAATCAGTCATTCTCTGTTATGCCATTTTCTACCAAAAGATGAATTTTTATTACTATAACTTCAGAATATTTACTGTATTAAAGTTTCTTCCTACTTGACTTATCATGACTTCTTTTCTTCCGTCAAAAAGCTAAAAATAAACTAAAATGAATACATATGCAAAACTACCTATATCATGACTTTTTTAACCAATGATGATTTAAATATAAATAAGTAGGATATTGTGAAACAGGATGTGGATGTGGTCGTGCATCTTTTCTTTAGCAACAGTCTACACACCGAAATTTGAATCTTATATTACCGATTAAGTAATCCATTAACGAATTAAGTGAATTAAAGAATGGTACATCCGTAGTTGGGGTGTGAATGTTGGTATTAAGAAGTGCTGCACTTATTTAAAACAAAATCCCTAAATTGAAAAATCCCTAAATCAAAATACATATTTGGTCACCAGAATTGATCATAATTGTTTAATCATCCACAAATGTAGTGTGATGTAGGGATGAATCTGGGGACCACAAGTTGTGGTAAAGTGTAGACATTCAGAAAAAGTTTCATTTTTGTGAATCAATAAAATTTAAGGCAACATCAAACATCGGTTCTTCCATATTTTCCCGATTTTTTTTCTATGAACAAATGTCATTAATTGTATTTACATTTAAAATAGAGAAATGCTTTAGTGATGCAAAAAGTGCATTATGACTAAAAGACTCAAAATAAATGAATTCATGCACTCAAAAGCTTCGAAACATATTGTATGAGGAAAAACTATGTCTAGAATGGACTGTTTCAGGAAACTGAATAATAATGATAGATATTCAAACATCTCGATTGTATTCAACACTGAATATTTGAATGATTTTAGAAGACGAAATTCAAAATTCAAATAGCTGAAATTTCTTGCATAGAGAAAAGCAGTATGTTGATTTCTTTCAATAATTGATTTCACCTGATCTTTAAACAACTTTATATCCAGCATAAACAATCATTTTCTTTTCTAAGCAAAAATTTTCCTGTAAAATATGTACAGTAAAGAGGTCTATGCTCCAAATCTCGTACTATCACGATGTACTTTTAATGAAATAATAGAATTAGGAAGCGAGAAGAATGAAACGACACTGGAAATAGAACTTAGTGTGTCGGCAACTACTCAGTCATCTAAAATTAATCGATTTCAAATACAAATTGTAGGACTCGATAGAGTAATATTTGCTCTCTTCTCCAACAAAAAATCTCTGCTTATAAAATATTTAAGAAAGTATTTATATAAGATTTGTATTGAATAAAACGAAATTATTAATGGAATTCGAGTCAGTACTCTACTAAGACATGTACAGCAATGTGTTTCGATGCCGAAAGTTATTGACAACGTGGAAAAATAAATTTGGTATTTCAGTACCCGAATTTGTGTGCGTCGCCATTCATTTGAGTTTAATCGCAACCATTAGATGTTTGCTTAGCCATCTTAAATTCGATTTATAGAAAGCATGAACAGAAAAATAATCAAATTAATAATATTCGGTTTAAATCAATGAACAAAATTTTCATGCAAAGTTTCCATCGAAGTGTCTCATTGAGGTAACAATATCAAGTGTGAAGTGGATAACTTGAGTTCAGAGTGTGCATTCATTCACTTTCACTTTCACATCTTGTATTCTCTCAAATCTGAGTCTGACATCAATCATAAACATATTTTTTGTGCTTCAAGACTTATAAACAAGAGATTATAGATCATTTATCTTATCTGTTCTTCAAAATTATGTTGTAAACAATTGAAATTTGAACGATCTATGTAAAACAAGTTAGAAGGTTTTATTATGAGTAAATATATGAAAAAAAAAGTGATACATAAATGTCATGTTCATTTTAGTTTAGCGTGACTGATCTTCTCAACTATCGTTTTTCTATGAAAACTACAAAATATTAGAAAAGATATTACAAGTTTAAATAATTTCACAATGAACAAGACCAAATATAATTCTATGACATCTTTACAGAGTACTCTTTTTAAGTTTATATTGGTTAATCGTGTAATGAAAGTTTTTTTTCGCGTAATAAAAATAGTTTCCACTTAAAGATTTAATATTTCCGGCAACGTTATTGAATGATTTTGTGGATGTTCAGAACTTTTGCTTGAGCGTCTGCTCATAGAGTCTTTTCTTTCGACTGAAGATTCTTTTCTTTCGGCTGAAGATTCTTTTAGATATATCAATTGAAACAAACGATTTTTTATATTCTGTCGTCTTTTCCATGCAAATAATAATAATGATAAAATACTAATAACTCCAAAAACCAAAAATAATCCACGTGTTGCTTGAATTCCGATCGCAGTCGATGTTTCAGATGAGCTAGGACACTGCTGTATTTCAAACCATTTTTGTCTTAATTTCACCAGCTCACCTGTTTCTCTTAATCGTAGGATATTCACATCTAAATCTTGTGCATATAACCATTTCTGAGGAGTAACAATACCAAATACACTTTTATCAAAATCATTTCCAACTAAAGTTAAATTACAATACATATTATTCGTGACATATTCAGCAGTACCACTATCTATAAAAGATGCAACAGTAATATCTTCAAGTAGACTACTATATATATCGTTCATAGATTGTAATCGATGATAATTTTGAGCACCTTTAGATATTTCTCTCAAATAATACTCTTCAGGAGCTGAACCAACAACAATACCGATACGATTAAATGGTATTTTTGCATTTTTAATATCATCAATTCCAGAAATAATATTATTTGTTTTTGCAATTGTCAGATCAGATGCTAAATTTGCAGTATATGATGCAACTAATATCAAACCTAAGATATATAAACCAGCAGTTAATAAACGTCCAGCAGCTGTAGTAATGTGAAAATCTACACCATATCCAACAACATTACCAAAAGAATACCATATACTCATTACAATTTGATACAATATTGATTGATTTTGTAACGCTTCATTATCTTTTCTCTCCATTATATACATCAAAATACCAGCATAGATTACAGTACCAAAGAATAACAACCAGAGATCATATGAAAATGGTTTTAAGAATGAGAACAGATCAATATTAACGGCAGATGTTTTTCGCATTATAATACGTAAAGAATTATCAAATATAGCATTGGAAAAGTCGACATATTCTCTTCGTACAGCGGTAACAGTCACATCACCTATCGCTATATCATAAACACCAGTGGCTACTGATCGAACAAATTCATTATATGTTAGATTTGATGATGCTAATTCAATAATTGGAATAAATTTCATCTTTTGCCGTAAAAGTTCGATAAGATCGAGTACATAACCACTATATTTTATTGTAGTGTGTCCAGATGGATCTATGACTTTTTCAACTATTGTAAATGGAGCTGCTTCATAAATTCCTATTCGTAAATGTACACCTTCGAGATTTGCTCTATCACTAGATGGTGTTAATGTTTTACCTGGCCATACTATAATATTTTCTTTTATAGGTATTCTCCAATTGCTAGGATGAAAATATTCTAGCACAGGCACAAAACTCAAACCATTCGATGAAGGTTGAGCATTTTTTGCAGAATAATATAAACCAGTTATTCGATCTGTTACATTGTCACTAAATTGCATAGGACCAGATACACCAAGAAATTCTGTTCTACTAACTGCATCTAACAATAACTTAGAATTAATGAAATGACGATTAAAACAGTATGAAGATCCAATAAATGACAGACATGAAGAAGAAATATTTATTTTTGATGTACACAATTGTTGTAATGATTGAATTAATGTCCATGTTGCATCAAATGCAAACAATGCATAATCATTTACATTCATGGATCCAGGAAATGATTCAGGTTCATATTGTTGCCAAATACTATATGCTGCATCTAATAATGTTGTATTAATTGGTACATTGACAACTGATCCTACAGCTGGTTCAATCAAAAACATTCCAATTAAGTTATTATAAAATGTTTGATCGAAAGAATTTAATGAAATACTGCTGCTTAGTATCCATGTAAATTGTGGACCAACTACATCAGACTCAAGAGCCTCTTGCAAAATTAAAAGTGTATAAAGTGATTCAGCCCATAACACAACCATTCGTGTTGCAGCATTAGTTAAAAGACTTTTTAAATCACCACGAATACTACTTGTAGCAATATCAAATACAATCATTTGGCTGACTGTTAAGCGACTATTATTAAATGCTTTACTTATAGCATTGGCTCCACCAGTTCCAAATGCATCATTTTGATAAATTATTGAACATGATGTCCAATTATATCGAATAAATAATTTTGCAAGGGCTGCTGCAGCTGCAAAGTCCGAGGCAACTGTACGATAAAAATTAGAATAAGCATTTTTATTAGATAAATCAGGATCAGTTGCAGAATATGATATAACAGGTATACCAATTGTTTCACCAAAAGGAGCAATTACATGAGATTCTCTTGATAACGTTGGACCAACAATGCCAACAACATTTGAAACAGATACTGCATGACACGTAATATTCAGAGCATTCATTATATCACCAGTAGTTTGTTCTGCTTGCCATCCTATGAATTCTCCTTCAATTGTTATATTATATTGATAAGAAAGCAACATTGCTGCCTTAAACATATTCCAAGAATGGACAGACATATTGTTAGCGTTAGATGTATTTGATATGTATTGAAAAAGTCCTAGCAAGCGAATGCTAGAAGAATTTGATGATGGCCAAGTTGTTGTTACATATTCTATATTAAATTGTTCAATTATAAAGTATAATAAGAAACATCGAAAGTTATGATACAATAACATCATTATTTAATTGTCTAATAAATAAGATGATTGAATAAAGTATCTGAAAACAAAAGAACAAATTATACTAAAGTTTAAATACAAGAGCAAACTAATATAAGATGCAACAGTGATTGAGAAGTCGAACAAAAGTGTTTTTGTCATATTTTTATATAGTTCGGTAGAGTACGAGGAGCTATAAAAGAATATCTATATTAAAAACATATTTTTTAAGACATTATTTAAGATATAATTTACAAGAAACTTTAAAATAACTTTGAAAACATTCACTTTTTATTTATAGAAGAAAAATGTTCGATTTTTCAACGAATTGAGTGTTTTCAATTGTTAGTTTTGATTTATATAGGAAGCTTAAAAAAGTGTTCATATAATATATCATCCGAAAATGACTGAGACTACAAGAGAACTAATATCAGAAGAAGTCTATTGGAGTATACTACAAAAACTATATACTCTGATTAACTTCATTTTGTATCCTATAAATTATGTATATCTCGTTTTACTTGTCATAATAGTAGAAAAAAGATATTTATTGGTTTTTTTTTAATTTTGCTCTACTACAGCTGAGAACGACAGCTTATCTTGAACATATACAATTCAAGAAAAAGTTACTTTTAGCATAGTCAGGTATTGCTGATTTAGTAGCATCTTAAACTTGAACATAAATAGAGAAGGAAATTATGTAGAACTCACTGAAAATTTTTGTACAACACTCTTGAGTTTTCTAGAGGTTCTGGAAGGTCATTCTTCTGTGAAATTTTGATTATCATAACATTTAAGATTGTCGTTGTAGATAGCAATATATTGATTATAATCTCTTCACCATTAGTCGATGAGTTATCTGGGAACTGAAGTGATGGTCCGATAATGGACGTTGGCAGCATCCATTTTCAGAATACGAAGGATGGATGTCTATTAAATAATTTAAACTAATAAAATTCTGTGAGTGACTTGAATTAAAGCTCAGACTCACATCCTTGCAATTTTTTACAATTTTCTCAATATCGGCTCTTTCTATATAATTTTGAATGTGAATAGTCTAAACTTTTCTTTTCTAGTGGTGAAAATTTTCTTGATTACTTCAGAATAAATAATATATGAAAAAAAAGGTTGTCAGAAATTTTCTAATTAATATATCTTTGCAGCCACTTAAACATAATTTAAACAAATAAATAGTCGTTTTAAAAGGATATTTATTGCGCAAAAATAAAATCCTATCCTAAAAAATAAAGAGAGAGATCTAAGTGTAAGAATATCATTAGATATTTTTGTTTACATATAAAAATACAAATCCAAAAATAAATAGATAAAATGAACACTAATGAATTCCATGTGAAGAACTTGTTGAGAGAAGAGTCCATGAAATAGTGATACTCACTTTATTTGGCTTCTTCGCACAACAAATCATCCCATTCACACACACAAATATGCAAGATGAAAGAAATCTGTTTCATGTTCTGATTATCCAACATCAAACAATTCTTTTTTTTTGAGATCAAAAAACTTACACATAACAAAGTTTCTTTATTAACTCTCTCTTATTACTTGAGTTAGAACTTCTATTTTGACCTATGAAGTACACTTGTAAATACTCTTTGAAATGACTATTTATTTGTTGAAATTGTTTAAATAGTTACCAAGATATATCGATAGGAAAATTTCTGAGAACTTTTATCCATACTTTACTTGTGTCAAAACTAAATGGAATTCAATATAATATGAATAGCTTTTACGTAAAAGTAAAAGAGGTTCAACAGTTTATGACTATCATTTGTTTCCAATGTTTTCCGTAGAAATTTTATAATAAACTAGAATGATGTGCATTGCATTCATCTTTCAAATGGATAAATATGATAGTCTACACGAGATATTCTATAGTAGAATATTGTCATTTTATCATATAACTGATCAATTGTTTCAGTTTCTCACATTCTTAAAAGAGAAAATATTAAAAAACGTACTAAGCAAGTATTCTTGTTATCTCGACTTAGTTTTCTTACTTTCTCTTAATGATACAATGATGTTTCGCATAAGATTCCAATCTTCACTGTGCTGAAGCAACAAAATGATTCTAACTATATAGTTGTTCAACTCTCTTACGAAACTTTGTTAAATGAATTATTTAATCAATGAAAAATTTACTCATGTCGCGATAGCCAACTGGTAGAAGATTGCCAATTAGCCTTAGTTCTTCTATTAGAATATTTTTACTATCCCAATGCATGACATTATCTGATATTTGAGAAGTTCAGTCTGGCTAGACGTTCCAATTCTTGTATTCTCATTCGATTTCGATGATATATCAGAAAAATATGTTTTCACGCGTTAGTCTACTCAAACGTGTGAAAACATCATATTTCTCTGATATATCATTGAAATTGAATGAGAAAACAAGAATTGGAATGTCCAGCAGGACTGAACAGTCACACTTATTTAAATTAATACGTGCCGTACTATTTACCGTTCTAGTTAACCTAAAAAACGATAAATTGCTTTAAAATACATAATTACGTACTATAAGATTTACCATTATAGATTATCTAAAAATAAAGAATAAAATTTATTCAAA
>CAJNOL010002687.1:22959-33352 GCA_905250125.1 Rotaria sordida | reverse complement strand
CATTAAGCACGCTACAAAACGCATATTTACCTGTTATTAAAAACATTTTAATCAAAAAAACTGCTATCAAAGATAACGAAAGTTTTTTTTTCTGCTCTCAACTTGTGCTTGCCGCACACCATGCGGAGAAGAGTCAGCAAAAACTGGACATTTTCGGACCAGGAGCACGGAGGACTGAGACACCACTGGGCGTCCGAATGCTTATGACGGCTTTTTTTGTTCTCTAAGCATTTTCCTTAAGTTTTTCTGTAGAATTGCCAACATCAAGCAATTAGATGGTAAAGGCCTTACAAGATCGCATCTTTAGTCTTGTAAGATTGGATAGAATTCGCACAAAAAAATTGTAGTCTCAGAAATGTTACGCTTAGTCATATTATAAGATTTTCAAAAGATCTTACTGTCTGGTAAAATATCAACACAAGACTATGGAAAATCTTATGTGAAGATGTTTCGAGAATCTCATAGTATGACTTAGTGTAAGACTTCTGAAACAACGATTTCTTTCTGCAATTTGATCTGATCTTACATGATCCTACATCCGATTTTTCAACCCGAGCAGTTGTGAGCAGCATTTTGAAAAGAGCTAATTGTCAAAGTTCTATGGCATATTGTCTGCTGCCAAACCACTTGAAAACGACAGATATATCAATCGTTTCATATAGAAAACAACAATATATTTGAATAAATAGATTTGTTTCAAAAAACTTTTGGAAACTGAACGTCCAAGGAAAGGAGTAAGCCAGCTTTACATAAAACTACTCCCAAAACCCAAAGCCAATGTTTGATCCCAATTATAAATCCTAATTGAGATTTTGCCAAAATTTACATAAAACTAGTCGAAAAAGCGAAAGCCAAATTTGATCCCATTGATAGGTTCCAATTTCAAATTTCGCTAATTTCATACAATAGTAGCCAAAAAAAAACAAAGCGAAAATTTGATCCCAGTTATTCATTATAGTTAAAACTTTGGCTATTTTTATACCAAAGTATCTTAAAAGGCCAAAAACAAAATTTGATCACAATTCTAAATTATAATTCAAAGTTTGGGGAATTTTTGCTTAAAACTAATCCAAAAAGGTGAAGAAAAAGTTTTATTTCAATTATAAATTATAATTCGAATTTTTGGTGCTTTATTTAAAAGCAGCCAAAACTTTACCCCAGTTATAAATTATAATTTCAGTTTTGGCTAATTTTATATAATAGTGACCAAAACCACAAAGTCGAAAAGTTGATCCGAATTGTACAATATAATTCAAACTTTGCCTAATTTTATACGGAAAGAGGCTAAAAGGCAAAAACCAAAATTGCATCCCAATTTTAAATTATAGTTTCAAGTTTTGGGAAGTTTTTTATCAAACTGGTTCAAAAAGGCGAAGCGAAATTTTTATTCGAATTACAAGTTATAATTCAAATTTGGCTGCTTTTATTTTAAAGTAGCCCAAAAAATCATAGCCAAAACTTTATCTCACTTATAAATTAGAATTCAAATTCTCACTGCATACTTAAAAAGAGAGCGAAAACAAAAATTTTATTCTAATTATAAATTATAATTCAAATTTTGATGGATTTTAGACAACATACCACAAAAAAAAGGCCAAAATTTTCTCCTAATTATAATTCATGACTGAAGCTTAGAGGCATTTTACATCATCAATGCTGAAATTTTATCCGGACTCTAATTTATAATTCCAACTTTGACTGCTTTTATATAAAAGTAGGCCAAGCAGGCAAAACGAAAGTTTTATCCCAATTATAAATCATAGTTCAAAGCAGGAGCGGCGGAAGGTCTCAAAATTAGGTGAGGTTTAGTTCGAGTATAATTTTCGTCTACAAATAGTTTCACGTATGAGCCCAATGGGGCCTGAATATTCCTTATGATATGCCATTTTCAGACTGTTTGGTGCTGTTGTTATAAAAAAAAGCAGCTCTCTTGATCTTACTAATCTCTATCAACAAAATTTCAAAATCTCTGCTGAAAGATAAAATTTTTTAAACTATAAGAATAATTTATTTTGAATTAAAACATCAGTCCTAACAATGGCTGTCTCTGTTCATTTGATGATATAAATGTTGACATGATTTGATTTGGATCTATTTTATCAAGTTTTTCTTTATAAATATGTGCCAATAAACAATGATTAAGACGTGATTGAGTCATAGAACTTCGAAGTGTATTTTTCACTCGATTTAATGCACTAAATGCTCTTTCAGAAGTTGCTGTAGTTATTGGAATAGTTAAATAAAGTCGAATTAATTTATCAAATTCTTGAAACATTTGTTTTCCAATTCCACAAACTGTAGACATTTTGGTAATTAGTTTCATTTTCATTTGATTTGTGTTAATAACAATTCTAAAAAGGTCTGAAATCATAAATGCTTCAGATTTTAATCTTTCAATATAAATATCATCATGACAAAAATCCATAATTGTTTTAATGTAGTCATTGGAACCATTAAATGCCTTATTAGATATATTAAGAATAAAATTTTCAATTTCATATAAAATTTTAAAATTCTTTTGTGTAAATCGAGTTGAAGCATGTTAATAATTTTTTCTAATGTTTCAAAATATTGTTTCTGATAAAAGTCTTCACAACTTGCACGATTTACAGGAATTGTATTTGATTCATATCGTCGTGGTGGTCTTCGAAGTCGAGATAGAATAGATTTTTCTGTTAAACCTTCACTATCTTGAACTACTTGATTATAAAACAATTCAAAATTAATATCAGATGAAAAAGAAGAAATGATAGTTTCGACAGATGTATTTGATCGTTTACAGAGTTTATTTTTTACCTTGAATACGTCGAAAACGATGAATAATTGCTTCAGCAGCACAAAAAACATCTTGTAAACAACAAGCAGAACTTTGAAATGCACGTGATAGCTATTCTGTATCTGTAAATATTAAATGACCTAGTTTTAATCCAAAAAAAAAAGTCGAATTTGTTCATCTGTTCATATAAGCCTTTTGCTTTTATACCAGGACCACCTTTTTCTTTACTTATTGTGTAGAAGGCTTCTTGAACTAAAATTCAATTTTAATTTTAGATTTTCAAATGTTTTTTTAATCTATTTAAATACTATGCAAGCTTTAACATGAGTGCTGGTGTATTCAAAAAGACATTTCTGAACATATCAAAACTTTCTGTTATTTCTGTATAGGAATGAAACTTCTAATGTGAAAGACCTATTTTGATAATGCATTTTCTACCGATGTATAAAGTTTTTAAAAGCTAGCTAACGAAAAATAATACTTCTTGTTCCAACAAAGATATTATCGCATCACTAAGGATACTATTCGTACTTGACCAAATGTTTTCCTTACAAAATTTACGTATCGAAAGAAACGAGAAGATGGGCAGAAAATATTGATCGTTTTAAGATCACCTACCTAATAGTTTTGAAGCTTTCTTCAAAATCAAGTGTTTTCATGATTACGTTTCGCCATATATCATGTGGTAAGCATTACGAAAATGATACCGCCTTTTTTTTAATATAAGTAAATATTCCTTTACCCTGTTCATAGGTTTTTAATAACGAACCATATGATTCAGCGCGCATAGTCCATGTAGTTGGACATAATGTTGTAAGATTTGTATAAGACAACGATATTTGATTAAATATTTCTTTCAAAATAACAAGACGTTTCGGTGATCGACGTATAAAATCAATAATGTCTTTTACACAAGGTATGCAGTTAGCAATAGAAGCATATTGATCTATTAAATCATGTACGGCTAAATCTAAACAATCAGCAACACAGTGGATATGAATAGCTTTTGAATATTGCTTCAAAATTATTCATGATACACCACCGTGTATTCCGGACATGTTTGATGCCCCATCGTAACTTTGACCGTGACAATTAATCATGTGCAAACCACATTGATTTGTAACATCATAAGTTGTTTTAACAATTGTTAGAGCATTTTGTGCAGATAATTCATATAGCCCTACAACATCTTCAAAAATTTTGTAGTTAGAATCAATGGATCTAATGGTGATGTATAATTGTTCAGTTGTTGATTCATCACATATCAAAGAAAACCATTTTCTGCTCGAAATCTACGTGAAAAAAGTCGAATCATTTTCAATTGATTATGATAATTGAAAATAAAAACTTATGATATTTAAAAATTTAGAGCAGAAAACTAGAAACGTTTGAGTCACTTTTTCTGTTTCTATAGAATATATAAAGCGAAATGTCAAGATTTTACATCAGACCTGTTGATGCATTCTCTTGTTCTATGGGCAAGTTATGTTATAGCATTAGTTCGTTGTAATAAAAGGACAACTATGCAAATTTGCATGAGAAATCTTCAGAGAAACTAATATTCTATTTAAATCTTCAAAATGCAATCTGTAACCTAGTTGAAGAAGCAGACGAATACATATTTATATTCATGCTATATTATGACTTTTAAGTTTTTCACATCCATTTCTGTCATACGTACTTCTTTTACAATATCCCGAATGATTATTAAATAAATTTCTTTGCAAATTTCATTAACAATATCATGTGAAATGTATTTCTTATTTTTCATCCATTCGTTTAAATATTCATTATCAGCACTTCGAAGTTTTAATAATTGAATCAGATTACTGTATTCGTCATAATGTCCTCTAAGAGCAAGACCTTGTCGAAGTAGATATATGATGCACGAAATTTGAATTGAAAGACTCTGTCGATGTTGTCCTTGTTGTTTTTTAGTTGCTGATGTTAATTGAATTGCTATATTAGGTTTCGTTTGCTGATTGATGACATAAATTGAATCCAGGTGAAGTTTAGTTTTTTCATGAAACTTAAATCTTGATATGGCATTTTTCTAATCACAATAGCCATTAACTATAAAAGTAACATGATGAGAAAATAGTTTTGTTTTAGTAGGATGAACTGCAAGTTCAAATGCTTCGCGACATGGACGACAAAAAACTCTCCTTTTTGTCTGCAAGAAAAAAAATTATTTCTTTTAGATTTAAGTTTTAATTGAGATTATGCATATTATGAACAGAATTCTACAAAATGTTAACTAAGGATAATCTGTAAACCATTTTTTCTGACAGGATCGTTTATTAAT
Organism: Rotaria sordida; assembly: GCA_905250125.1. Taxonomy (NCBI): domain Eukaryota; kingdom Metazoa; phylum Rotifera; class Eurotatoria; order Philodinida; family Philodinidae; genus Rotaria; species Rotaria sordida. The sequence continues at coordinate 28,271 of CAJNOL010002687.1, read as the reverse complement.
TGTTGTCGAAACTAATTCATCCTCTTTAAGTGGATGATATGCTTTAGAAGAACTACAATAATTTAAATGACATTTAGATATATCTATTATTGTTTGACCTAAGGAATTTGTTATTGATGATACAAATACTGAATCTTTTTTAGCTGATGTTGTTGACAATGATAATAAATTATTTTTTCTTGTTGTAGGTGATAATAATACGGGACTATTTGTTGTAGATGCTAATGGTGGTATTGAATTATCTGTGGTTGATAGTTTCTCAGACTTATCAAGTCTAAATTGATTTGAAGATTGATTATAGTTTTCCTGAAAATTATTAATATTAGACAAACTTGTTGGGCCAATATGAAATGAAAACGGAGTTGAAGTAAACGTTGTTCTCTTTTCATCTCGAAAACTTGTTGAAAAATTATTAAAATCACTTATAGTCATTTGTTTTATAGAATCTTCTGCCGAAAGAGATAATTTCTGACCTTTTACTTTTTTTTGTAAAATATTCAAGAGTTGATGTAGATCGTTTTGATGACATTTTTTTCTAATCTAAAATTTCAAGTCTATCAGAATATCAAAAACATTTTCGATCCTATTAATATTTATAAACACAAATATAATATCTACTTTTTATCAGTAAAAATGGAATAATGAATTCATTTTCATACGATATTGATAAGCTTATGAAACGAACTTGATAAAGAAAATTCAGTAAGTTGATATTTACATAAGCTAAACAATAAAATTCTTCAGACTTTATTGTTCAAATTTCAGAAAAATTTTAAGGTTATATTTCACAACACAAGACGAATAATACGATTACATTTTTAAAAATGGGAATGATCTCTGAGATTTCTCTTGGTTTTGTGTGCATGATATCGCATAATTCTACGATTCGTTTATTTCACACACCATTACGTCTAAACTAAAGGTGTTGCTGTGAATCATTACGATGCAATCGAATCGCTAAGTCTAAATTTATTATATCGTTCAAGTTTCTTTGTACTCTTTTTCATCACAATCAACATATAAATCGTGGCAGATATTAATTTTCGAAGTAAAATAAAATTTTATTTATAGAAAAATTTCAAATTATATAGAAACGAATAAACTTCGAATTCAAAATTTCGGTGACACTTAGCCTACACAAGTCAAAATCAGGTGAGGCTTAGGCCTCACCGGATCTACAGGCTCCGCCGCCACTGATTTAAACTCTGGGGAATTCTCCCTAAAGCTAGCCCTAAAAGCCAAAATCCCAAATTTCACCCCAATTATACATCATACTTGAAATTTTTTGCGAATTTTACATAAAATTAACCCAAAAGTCGAAGGCAAAATTTCATCCCAATTACGTACTATAATTCAAACATGAGCTAATTTTATACAAAAGTAGCCTAAAAGGCTAAAACCAAAATTTGACCCCAATTATAAATTATAATTCAAACTTTCGAGAATTCCAAATAAAACTAGCCCAAAAACTCCAAGCGAAACTTTTATCCCAATTATATATTATAATTTCAATTTTGGCTAATTTGATCTATAAGTAACCGAAAAAGCGAAAGCCAAAATTTGATCCCAGTTATAAATTATAAATCAAATTTTGGCTGTTTTTACACCAAACTAGTTCAAAAAGCGTGAGCGACAATTCTAGCGTATATATAAATCTTAATTCAAGTTTTGGGGAATTTTCATAAAACTAGCCCAAAAAACGAAAGGGAAAATTTAATCCCATTTAGAAATTGTATTTCAAACTTGGCTAATGTTATATAAAACTAGTCTAAGAAACCAAAGCCAAAATTGAATCCCAATTATAAATTATAATTCAAATTTTCGCTGCCTTTTCACCAAACTAGCCCAAACAGCGCAAACGAGAATTCAAGCGTATTTATAAGTGTTAATTCAAGTTTCGGGGAGTTTTCATAAAACTAGGCCCAAAAAACCAACACGAAATTTTATCCCATTTATAAATTATAAATCAGATTCACGTAAGGGAAGTTAGCACCCGATACGAGTAAATCCCGCCCCAATTAACCTAGGAACTTGTTCCAAGGTTCCTATTCTTCTTCCAAGTACAGCTTGATGAGCTGCATCTGATGGTATAATTTGATAAATGATAACGCAAACCATGTGGTAAAAAACTCCAAAACAGCAGGCTTTCCCCTATAAGATCCATGGACCCAGTTAAGAAAATACTGCCCCAATTTGCTCAGGAACTTGTTCCAAGACTCTTATTCTTGTTCCAACTACAACTCGATGAGCTTTATTCAATGGTATAATTGAATTTTCGATAGTGCAAACTATGTGGTCAAAATGTCCAAAAAACCGAATTTATCACTAGACGACTCATGAACCCATTTTCCCAGATTCTGCCCCAATTCGCTCTGAAACTTGTTCCTAAGTTGCTATTCTTGTTCCAAGTAGAACTCGACGAGCTCCATCCAATGGTATGCTTAGATCTTACATAGCTCGAAGTATGGCTTTTCTGGTGATAGAAGGCGCTAGTGAGAATCTGAAAAATCATACTTTGAACTATGTCACATCTTACCATAACATTGGATACAGCTCGTCGAGTTCCACTTGGAACAAGTTCTTGGACGAATTGGGGCAAGATCTACAATTGGAGGCTGATCGAAGAGCGTAAAAAGTCAGTAATTTAGCTTTTTTGACCATACAATTTAAGTTATAAAAAAATCTAATTATACTATTGGGTAGAGCCCATCGGGTTGTACTTGGAAAAAGAACACGTGCTTTGGACCAAGCTTCTGCTAGAATTCTGGCAGGATTTATGCTACGGGATTCATCGATACTAGAGTAAAAAGTCAATGTTTTAGATGATTTGACCATACAGTTTGAGGTATGAAATATTCAATTATACCATAAGATAGAGCTCATCAAGTTCTACTTGGCACAAAAATAGGCGCCTTGGAACAAGTTCTTGAACGAATTGGGGCAGGATCTACGCTACAGAGTTGATGACTCATAGGGTAAAAAATCAGTATTTTGGATTTTTTGACCACATAGTTTGAGTGATAAAAAATCCAATTATACGATTAGATAGAGCTCATCAAGTTGTACTTGGAAATAAAATAGAAGCTTTGGAACAAGTTCCTGGACGAATTGGGGCAGGATCTACGCTACAGAGTCGATGACTCATAGGGTAAAAAATCAGTTTTTGGATTTTTTCACTCCATAGTTTGAGTTATAAAAAATGGAATTATGCCATTGGATAGAGCTCATCAAGTTGTACTTGGAATTAAAAATAGGAGCTTTGGAACAAGTTCCTGGACAAATTGGGGCAGGATCTACGCTACAGAGTCGATGACTCATAGGGTAAAAAATCAGTATTTTGGATTTTTTGACCACATAGTTTGAGTTATAAAAAATGGAATTATGCCATTGGATAGAGCTCATCGAGTTGTACTTGGAACAAGAATAGGAATCTTGAAATAAGTTCCTAGGCGAATTGGGGCAAGATTTACTCGAATGGCGGGCAACTTCATTTACATATCTGACTTTGGTTAATTTTTTCATGTTAATGATGCCCTAAATCGCCAAAGCGAAAATTTGATTGCAGTTATAAATTATAACAGAAATTTTGGCTGTTTTTAGATAAAAATCGCCTAATAGCCAAAGTTCAGATTTGATCCCAATTATACATTATAGTTTAGATTGTACAATGTCGAGCCCTGCAATATAGATGAGTAAGAGCATTTTTCGTGATCTGTATCTTATCGTATTCCACTCGGCAGAAGACTTATTCCAAAAACCTCGTGTTTTGCTTGGTTGATTCAAGATCAGGGAGAGAAGAAATCAAGCGGAGAAAAAGTGAGAGAATGAATAGAGAGCGAAAAAAAGAGAGAAAGATAGCCGGGTGAGAGAAAGAGAATAGGAGAGAGATGTGGGAGCATAAAGGAGAGAGAGAAAGAGAGAGAAATTAGGAGGCGATCAACTGAAAATTATAGAGCGTGAAAATGAGAGAAAAGAAGAGCAACAGCTAATGGTATAAAAGCGACGAACATTGTTGATAATTTCAGTTTCTGGTAATAAATATTGCAAATCTAGCAAGTAAAAGGTAAGTGCTGTGTTTGCGTTACTTACACTTTCATAGTAATCTTTATTACTTACACTGGCACACTGCTTCGTATTACTTAGTGTCATAGTACTTTTTATTCTTTAGTTCGTCGTAGTACTAGTTCGTGTGGAGTTTTACTTCTTTCGTTTCTCAAGGCTAGATTCAAACTGTTAAATGTATATCGTTCTTCTTTTCGGCTTCTGCGAGTCCTAAACTGAGTATACACATCAGTTGACCATATATGGCAAACTTGAAACTTGAATTCAACTATTCAATACATGGAATAATTGAATTGAACTTTTCAAGTTTGATATTACTGCACTTGATCAAACTTGTGTACAAACATGTGTACATAGAACTACCTTATAAATTGGTTGAGATTGAGGTTGTGCAATAACATCTGAAAAGTACTTTTTTAGGGAAGTACTGAATAATAGTTTTTGTATGCCATGTACTTACAGTAAATTTTTTTAGAAATACTTAATCATACTTTTCAGTACCACGTACTTAAGGAGATTTTCGTGATAACTTCCCGATGGTAGTTTTTTATGCGACATACATAAAGTTACTTTTCCACGAAGCACTTCAAACTAATACTGGAAAAACGCATAATCAAAAAGGAGTTTCTAGTCGTACAGTACAAAATCGTAGTTAAAACATGAACTTTATTTAGAAATATTCTTAAGCAAATAATCCTAATGCTACATTCTAAAAAATAAAAGTTTTGTCGGATACCTATAAAGGGTTTCCGGGTTTGTCCCTATATGAAACTCTTTATAGGTTTCTGAGAAAGGGTTTCCGAGCTCTGAGAAACCCATTCATACATTACAAAAATGGACATACCCCGCAAACATTGAATGACGTAAATGAATTACAAAATAATTCACTTTCTATCAGTTTCTACCAGGGTCTACCAGGGTCTACCAGAGTCTACTAGGGTCTACCAGGGTCTACTATGGTCTACCAGGGTCTACTAGGATCTACTAGAGTCTGCCAGGGTCTACCAGGGTCTACTAAAGTCTTGATGTGGGTGCCGCGAAACAACTTACATCACATCTCTCTCGTTGTGGGTGCCACGGAACGACTTACATTACGTCTCTCTCGTTGTGGGTGCCATGGAACGACTCACATCACGTCTCTCTCGATGTGGGTACCGCGAAACCCTGGCAGATCCTTGTAGACCCTGGTAGACCCTAGTAGATCCTGGTAGACCCTGGCAGACCCTAGTAGACCCTGGTAGACCCTGGTA
>CAJNOL010002687.1:0-22949 GCA_905250125.1 Rotaria sordida | reverse complement strand
CCTGGTAGACCCTGGCAGACCCTAGTAGACCCTGGTAGACCCTGGTAGACCCTATTAGACCCTGGTAGACCCTGGTAGACCCTGGCAGATCCTAGTAGACCCTAGCAGACCCTGGTAGACCCTAGTAGACCCTAGTAGACCCTAGTAGACCCTGGTAGACCCTAGTAGACCCTGGTAGACCCTGGTAGACCCGGGTAGACCCTAGTAGACCCTAGTAGACCCTAGTAGACCCTGGTAGACCCTAGTAAACCCTGGTAGACCCTGGTAGACCCTAGTAGACCCTGGTAGATCCTAGTAGACCCTGGCAGACCCTAGTAGATCCTGGTAGACCCTGGCAGACCATAGTAGGCCCTGGTAGACCCTATTAGACCCTGGTAGACCCTAGTAGACCCTGGCAGATCCTAGTAGACCCTGGTAGACTCTAGTAGACCCTGGTAGACCCTATTAGACCCTGGTAGACCCTAGTAGACCCTGGTAGATCCTAGTAGACCCTGGCAGACCCTAGTAGATCCTGGTAGACCCTGGTAGATCCTAGTAGACCCTGGCAGACCCTAGTAGATCCTGGTAGACCCTGGCAGACCCTAGTAGACCCTAGTAGACCCTAGTAGACCCTAGTAGACCCTAGTAGACCCTGGTAGATCCTGGTAGACCCTGGTAGACCCTGGTAGACCCTAGTAGACCCTAGTAGACCCTGGCAGATCCTAGTAGACCCTGGCAGACCCTGGCAGATCCTAGTAGACCCTGGCAGACCCTGGCAGACCCTAGTAGACCCTGGCAGACCCTAGTAGACTCTGGTAGACCCTGGTAGACCCTATTAGACCCTGGTAGACCCTGGCAGACCCTAGTAGACCCTGGTAGACCCTATTAGACCCTGGTAGACTCTAGTAGAACCTGGCAGACCCTAGTAGACCCTAGCAGACCCTAGTAGACCCTAGTAGACCCTGGTAGACCCTAGTAGACCCTGGTTGACCCTGGTAGACCCTAGTAGACCCTAGTAGACCCTGGTAGACCCTAGTAGACCCTGGTAGACCCTGGCAGACCCTAGTAGACCCTGGTAGACCCTGGTAGACCCTGGTAGACCCTAGTAGACCCTGGTAGACCCTAGTAGACCCTGGTAGACCCTGGTAGACCCTGGTAGACCCTGGTAGACCCTGGTAGACCCTGGTAGACCCTGGTAGACCCTGGTAGACCCTTGTAGACCGTGGTAGACCCTGGTAGACCCTGGTAGACCCTAGTAGAAACTGATGGAAAGTGAATTATTTTGTAATTCAGTGTTTTTGAATTATTTTTGAATTCATTTACGTTATGGTCTCTCTTCCTTGCCACCCACACCTATTCTCAAACTCACATTCAATTACATCTAAGACACGGGTTTTCGATTGTTGTTGAAAGAAAGGATACTGAAGATCCAGTGCAAAGTGTTTTGTCCTATCTTCTCAACAGAGATTGACGAGTCGTTCTGAAGTTTCAGACTTTGTCTGATGTTTTCATAGGTAGAGAACTTCTCGTTACCAATATCTGACTAAAACTTAGCTGAAACTGACCAAGTTACTTTCACTGATATTTTTTCGGCCGTCATGGAAAAATTTCGCACTAAATTTCCATTTCTTTGGCAGCGAAACTTTCTTCCACAATTACCAGTAACACTTCTCAACTCTCGTTTCAGACAGGCAACCCGAGAAAATAGCATTCTACTTAGGGTTATCCAAAAGTAGTGGTGGAGGTTCTTTTTTTTCTTATAGAAAGCTTGAAAAAATTGTCTTTTTTTATGATTAGATAGAGCATCTTTCGCTCTATCTTTCTATGCTATTTGATCACTATTAAACTAATATCATAATAATAAAATTTCGATAAGAGCTATTTTTGTTGAAAATCAACTGGTAACACTTAGATCATAATGAGTGTGGTATTTTTCCATTCCACTTTATTATCACATAATATGTTGTATTGAAAAAATGAAATATACCAGAAGATGCAGCGTGAAAAGCTCTACAATTTATAAAGTATTGCTTATTTTATAGTTGCATTTTTATTCTAAAAATGGACAAAACTCTGAGCTGCCAAATTTCAACGTTGCGAAAACGAAATTGTTTTTTTGGTAAAAGATGAATTCCATTTTTCTTATCTCATCTTTTTATTACTTGATATGTTTTATTTTAAAAAGCAAGACATACTGCAAGATGCAGTGTGAAGAGCTCTACAATTTACAAAGAACAACTATACAAAGATATGATAGAAAAAGACCGAATTCGTTTTTTTACCAAAAAAAGTCTCGTTTTCGTCACGTCGAACCTTGGTAACGCAGAGTTTTGTCCATTTTTAGAACAAAAAGTACAGCTATAAAATAAGCGGTACTTTATAAATTGTAGAGCTTTTCACGCTGCATCTGCTGGCATATTTTGTTTTTATTTAATACAACCTATGAAGCGATCATAAAATGAAATGCAAAAGTGTCCCATTTTTTATACCACACCCATTATGATCTAAATGTTACCAGCTGGTTTTCAACAAAAATAGCTCTTATCAAAATTTTATTATTATGATATTAGTTTAATAGTGGTCAAATAGCATAGAAAGATAGAGCGAAAGACGCTCTATCTATTCGTAAAAAAAGACAATTTTTTCAACCTTTCAATAAGAAAAAAAAACAGCCTCGGTCACTACTTTTGGATAACCCTAAGTAAATATTAACCACTTTCCGGAAAAACTATAGACAGCCACACCCAATATCAAAAACGGCACGATAGCCATATAAGAACTATAACCCGAATCATCCACATAAAATTAAACCCACAATACAACTATCACACTATTGTAATGATTTTGAACTCAACCTGAACCACAGCAACGGCTCAAACCATACGCACCGTTCTCATTAGGGGATCCTCCACATTCATAGCATGATTTCATTTCGTTTCCCACTGACAAATGCAACACCGAGAGAAGCCAACCTGAAATTCAGCACACCCAATTATCCAAACATACACGCATCTATGCTAGCACTGGCAAAACCACTGCGACAGAGAAAACCGATCTGAACTTTCCGGTATCCACAACCTAGAGAAAACATAAAATTTTTAGTTCTTTTTGCACCCTAGCATAATGGATGAAAAATCTCAACCGCTGACATTGGGAGAGTCTATTCGTAACTGTTGATACACAGACCTCAAATTCTTCTGATTGGGCGACTTTTCGAAAGTCGAAATCCTTTTGGTCAACTTTTTACTTCAGATTTTTCCTATTCGCTTACTTTCCGAAACTCGAAATCCTATTGGTTCGTTTTTCGATCAATGGAACACCGGACAAACAGACGAACTTCTGTTGTGTAGACTGAACCTTTCAAGATTGAAAACCACCATCCACATCCACATCCATAATGGAATCCAACTCACACTCGCTTCTCGCCAATACTAACATTCAAGACATTCATATCTACACAAACATCTAGACGGAGACCGAGGCCCAGACACAGACCAACATCCCACATTCACAGCTAGGCCTAACCACATCGTCTTACATCTACAACCAGGAGCCCACATCTAACGTAGGTGAAGTTAGCCTCATATTCGAGTAAATCCAGCCGATATTCGTCCAGAAAGCTGCTTCAGCTGCGCCAGACAGCGCCAAAATAGAACTCGACGAGCTCTATCGATCGATAACTTTGGATTTTTCATAGCTCGAACCATTCGTGAAAAAATCCCACAAATACTAATTTTTTCCTATACAAATTTTACCATATGGTTAGTAAATACCGCCGACATTCGTCTAGGAAGCTGCTCCAGCTGCACCAGACAGCGCCAGAACAGAACTCGACGAGCTCTATCGATCAGTAACTTTGGATTTTCAATAGCTCAAATCATTCGTGAAAAAATTTCAAAATAGTAACTTTTCACCATGTGAATCTTACCATATGGTTAGTAAATCCCGCCGATATTCGTCCAGGAAGTTGCTTCAGACAGCTCCACAATAGAACTCGACGATTTCTATCGATTGGAATTAGTAGATTTTCCATAGCTCTAAGTATGCGTTCTAAAATGCGAAAAGATTAGTTAAATATTACAATTTATATAGTAAAATTATCAGGGATTCCTTCAGGAACATGTTCCAGATGTTTCATTTGTGTTCCAAGTACAACTCGATGAGCTCTGTTTAATGGTGTAATCAGATGTTCCATAGCCCAAACTATAGTTGTAAAAATCTGTATATCGACTCGATTTTGCTAACCATATGGTAAGACTTGCATAGTGAAAAATTAATATTTTGGGATTTTTTCACAAATCGTTTGAGTTATGGAAAAGCCAATGTTACCAATCGATAGACCTCATCAAGCTCTACTTTGGAGCTCTCTGGCGCAGCTGGAACAGCTTCCTGGACGAAAATCGGCTGGATTTACTCGAATATGAGGCTAACTTCACTTACGTTAGCATCTACTATCCGTCAATACTCACACCAAACACATCCGTATGACTCAAACACCGAAACCCAGAGTAAGGCCAACAGCCATCATCAACCATACCACAAACCCTCATCCAAACCGCACACCAATAACCAACTCACATGCGCTCACACATCCACGGCAACTTTGGATCCATATTTACAAACCTGCATCCTAACTAGCTGGTTTTTCTACATTCAAAAGCGTTATCTGTTGACAGCCAAATATCGAAAATCTATGATTGACTCAATACTGAATACCAAAAGCCGGTACTTTACTGCGTTTGATTAATACAGAAATTTCATAGGCCAAGCAAGGGGGAAACAGCGGACTTCAAGACTTCGACAGACTTCAACGGACTTCAACCATAGTGGCTTCATATTTTCATAAGACTTTAAAAGACTTCATAAGACTTCCTAAGACTTCATATGACTTCCAAGGACTTCACGGATTTTGTGAGACTTCACAGACTTTGTAGGACTTCTTGAGACTTTATAAGACTTCATCAGACTTCACAAGACTTCATAAAACTTCACAAGACTTTGCCAGACTTCATAAAACTTTGTAAGACTTCACAAGACTTCGTAAAACTTCACAAGACTTCGCTAGGCTTCACAAAACTTCATAGGACTTCACAAGACTTCAAGAGGCAGATTCTATGAGTATCAAAAAACCTTATAGAAATTACATGAAACTTCTATAACATGCAAAAAGCAAAACTTATCATATAGAGATTACAAAAGTGTTTCTTGTTTCTGAGAATTGTTTCTCGCAGTATATCCATATCTAGAATAAAGATGTGACAATGACACAAAGCGTTGATGAAATTAAAACTGAGACAATAAACCTTACTGGTACGCGTATAGTTGATTCGATTAATCCAACATTGAAAAACTCCTATTTTCACCCAGACGAGCAAAAAATAAGGGGCGATGCCCGACATGACTAGTCGTCTTCACGAGCAACATCTTGCATCTAAAATAGACTAGTCCAAAACATGCTCTAATCTTGTCATGGCTAGTCCATTTTGTATGTGCATACTGTTCAGACGCGTCAACTTGAAGGCAAAAACTAGAAGAAACGGAGGCGATAGGTAGATTCGAACATTCAAGCCGACAATATTGGATTACCTGACTAGTCTGAACTGGTTTCAATGGGTAACGTGGACTAGTATCAAGAGTCATCTATATCGGTCATGACTAGTCGTTTTCGAGAAAGTAATGCCAATTCTGGTCCAGGCTAGTCTATCCTTCCAAACAGTCTTTATTGCTTGGACTTAATCATTCGAACAATTCGTTTAGACTAATTCATATTGGGATTAGAACGATGTATCTAACGAGAGTTGGCTATTTATGTTCTTTTAAATTTTTACATCGTAATAACAATTAAGAATAATTTTATTCGAAAAATTAATTTTAATGCTTTGATATGAGAATATTATTTTATTTCAATAGAAAACCTAATGATTTGAATTTAAAAATGCTTTTAAACGATAGAATCATAGTTCATTTTCAAATTTAAATAGGAAATATATTAAATTAAGATAAACATAAACCATGAGATGAAAAGCAAGATCTTTTTTTGAAATATATATTATTATTTTGATTTTGATTTAAATTTTAATTATTTTTTCTAATAGAAAATAATTTTTTCCAAATGTCGATAATCAAAAAAGAATTCTGTTGAAGGAAATTAAAAAAATTTTGAATTAATTGTGCTTAGCTTTATTTAACTAATTTTCAATTTTATTACAAGTAGTTTTTATAAATATTAAAACTTGAGAAAACGCTGAGTCAAACTGTAGTAATTAGTATCTTCAGATGTGTATTGATATGTAAAAGTTGATCACTAGATAATATGGCTCAATCGGGTAGACGACGAGTAAGTAACGCATTGTATGCATATACGAATGTAACTTTCTGCACATATTTCTATCATTTAGACTAGTCCGAACTAGACCGCTACATAAGACTGAAACCTAATAGATGTTGCGTCACAGGCGCTCTGCTTTTTTTAATTTAAAATCTATTTTCGGATGGGATGCCCAGACGAGGTTAAAGGTTCCAAACCATTTTGGACTAGTCATGTAGTAGGACTTTTTGAGAAAAAGACTACACATGACGTATAGTCAAGACTAGAAAAATGACTAGTCTTTTTACCCGTCCTTTGCTCGCTTGGGCAGGTGCAAATAAATAACCAGACTAAATTTATACACAAGCAAACGGCTGGCTGCTTATTGACCGACAAAGCTAGCCGTTTATCGCCTGATAGATTATCACGAGTGATAGAAACAAACAAAAAGGAATAAAATTCTTCATAAGACTGACATTCAATAGATGGAACATTTCTTATAAAAATAAATCACTTCATTCAAAAAGCATTCAGTTATTAACTATCATGTTTTCTAAGATCCAACAAACTTGAGTTTTTTTCCAGCACATTGAAAAAAAAATAAAAAGTTCCCCTTTCTACTAAAATAAGACCATCGAAAACAAGACAATTTCATTGGTTTCTTATGAATTTTCATGCACTACCCAGGTCAAAAAATCTGATAGCAGATCTTGTACGAATATATGAAATCGTACAAAAAATCGCAGTCTCTGAAATCTTACATAAATTCTTACTGCAAGATTTCTATCAGATCCTACCGTCGCATACGATTTTCTAAGATCTTACAGTAAGATTTGGCAAGACAACAAAATCCGTCAAGAGTCTTACAGTAAGAATTGATGTCAGATATCAGAGACTAAGATATTTTGTACGGTTTGGTATGAAGTGTACAAGATCATACATGATCAGACACAGAACCTTGTCCGATCTTAGTATCTGATTGTTTGCTCTGGGATAAATGTATTTCAAAACTTCCAGAAGTATTCATGAGACTTCATTAGACTTTATGAGACTTCATTAGACTTCATGAGACTTCATAAGACTTTATGAGACTTCAGAGACTTCAGGAGACTTTGTGAGACCCCATAAGACTTCAAGAGACTTCAAGTCACTTCAGGAGACTTCGAAAGACTTTCAAGACTTCATGAGACTTCACGGCTGAAGTCTCTGCTGTTTCCCCCTTGGGGCCAATATCATTCAACTAATTAGAGCCTGAACAAACATATCAACATCACAAGACGGATCATTTCGATACGAAGAATAGTGTTTCAAGCTAAATAGACAGTATATTCAAGCATTTATTTTCTCAATATCTTTGATGGACCTTTCTTGACAAAACTCGATTTTTATTGGTTCTTGGATCACCGTTAAGGTTCCGCAGAAAATCGGACACAAAATCGAGCTTCGCGCCTTGGATCACCTATACACAGCAATTTTCCGAAAAATTCGATATCTATTGGTCTCTGGCCGGGCAACAGAGTTTTCGGTAAAACGGAACTTCGATTCGAACCCCCCCCCCCCCGCATTGAATAACCTATAGGAAGCAATTTTTTCGAAAAACTCGATTGCTATTGGTTCCTGGTCCACCAATCAGATGCTAGACAAGCAGACGAATTTCCGTGGTGAAGACTCATCTTTTCAGAATTGAGAATAACAAATGAAAGTCTCCTAAAATTTGATTGGTCCATTTTTCAACCAATCAGATTGTGAGATTCTATTTCTAAGTGATATGTAAGGCGGAGCCTCCCACATATACCCCTCATTCAATAGAGCGCCCCCGATAACCCTAGGATCGGCCTGAACATGACTAACACTTATCCTGATAATAAGTAAGAAAAGGCCTCCTGAAATCTCATTGGTCTATTTTTCGACTAATCAGATTGCGAAATTCTATTTCTCGGTGATATGTAAGGCGGAGTCCCCCACATATACCCCTCATTCGATAGAGCGCCTCTGATAGCCCTAGGGTCGGCCCAAACATGACTAGCGTTTGTCCTGATAATAAGAAAGAAAAGTCCTCCTGAAATCTGATTGCCCCATTTGTCAACCAATCAGAAACCGGACAAACATACGAATTTCCATTGTAAAAACTCCATCCTTTCAGGATTGAGAAAAACGTCTACCATTGAATTTCTAAGACGATGTTTTTTTGATCTTTGACCCTGCCACAAACAAACAAACAGACGCTTTTTTTGCATATGATCCTCCCTTCAGTCGAGGGAATAAGAAAGACATTTTATAAAATGAATATATTTGTAGGATAAGATCAACAATGAAGAACAATCCACTATCATACGTTCGCTCTTTCAGTGAACCATATCAGAACTATGGTTACACGGGGTATGCAGATAATGAGACACCGAAACTCATCGCACCAACTATGGCAAGTAAGAAGAAGGATTTCCATCGTCGAAACTTATTTGAAGCTGAACAAAAAATCAATCGATCAGAACAAGAAATAGCAGTCATTAGTGAAATTTTACAACAATCATCATTCACTCGAGGGAAGTCTATCAATGAAAATGAGACTATCGATCAACATATCAATATTGTCATCGAACAAGTATCTTCGCATACGATCATTGAAACTGGTATAACACATTCTAGAGTGAAAACTAGCGGTCAACGGGTACGTTGGAATATTCTAGTTAATCTTCTTGTATGGCTCGTTATTACATTTCCATTTTGGATTCCATTTCTTTCAAACCAAGTTGCTTACTATATGATAGCATCGATTCAAGGTGTTTTCGTTTTCATGTGGACTAGTAAGACAACTTGAAAATGCTTTCATTCTTGTAAATGATCTAAATAACTCTGACTTTTCTAGTTATTGCAATATTGGCTGTGAAAAATGTCTTCATTTTGTATGCCAATCGCACGTATAATTATACAGAAAATATCACTAGTCTCGAAAAAACACGCATTCGTCATATTGTTGCTATTAGTTGTTACAAAGAACCACTCGAAGTGATTGCAACAAGTATTCAATCGGTGGCCAATCAGACTGAAGTACATCGAATAATCATGGTGATCTCCTTCGAAGAGAAAACACTTGATAAAGAAGAGAAATGTAAATGTTTAAATAAAAGATTCAAAGATGCTGGATTTGAGAGAATCATATTTACAATTCATCCATATGGTTTGCCAAACGAAATTCCAGGTAAATGTTCGAATTCGAATTATGGTATTCGAATGGCTGTTAGTCAAATGGATGTTGCTGATGATGATATGGACAATATTCTTGTGACATCATGTGATGCTGATTCAAAATTTCCACCAAATTATATTGCAGCATTAACTTTGAAATATCTACAAGAGAATAAACCAGCATTAACTACGCTTTATCAATCACCTTTGTTTTACAATTGGCATTTGGATGGTTTATCATTTGTGACTCGCGTTACAGGACTTATGCGAAGTTTATTGATACTCGGTGCCCTAATTCCATTTAGTATCAATACAATAAGTATTTTTTCATACCCACTTAGTCTAGGAAAAAAAGGCAAATTTATTCATCCAGCATATCAAATGGACGATACCATTTGTCTTATTCGATGGATGAGTGAAACACAACAACGTCTTCGAATCTCGATGATTCCTGTACCAGTCATCAGTGGACCGACGTCAGGTGAAACCATAGAAACCGAAATCATAGAATGGGCAAGACAAGCACGTCGTTGGACTATTGGGATTGCAGAAATCTTTCATTACTTTATCATCAAAGCGAAGCGTATACCAACAATGGTAGCCTTATCTTGGGGCTGTCTCTTCACTATCTATTATGGAGTTCTGCTGTGTACAGCTGGCTTGTTTGGTTTAACATCTATGCTATCGATGATTCTACTCATCAGACATCTTCCACCAGTGATTACTTATGTTATGTATGGCCTCTTAGGTGTACAAATGCTAGCGTTTTTGGTTGCATTCATTATCGATGCATTCATTGTTCATTTGATGAATGTTCATCAACGTATTTTTATTCTTCGCAACGCATTTCATTTCATATCAACACCATTTGTACTCTTAGGTTATTCACTAGTAGGGTTCTATGCATTACATGAAGTGGTTATATTCGGCAGGAAAGTCTGTAAACATGGAGCATCAGAAAAGAATGTCTTAACCTAATCATCATATCTATCTCTGACAATTGTGCAATGCATCTCTAAAAGTGACTTTCAATCGGAAGATTCATCTGAGACTATTGAATCTTTGAGACTGTACCTATCAACTTTTTGCATGACACCCTTCCATTATTTATACTTTCAATAAATATAAACTAGCGTAGATCAATGATAAAACAGACCAACTTATATATTTAAGATACAAATCAATCTGCTAATCTCAACTTTTACTCTTCAGCAACCGATTATCTTGTCAAAATAATATTTCAAATATAAGTGATGTGCTTATAAAAATAATCAAATAAATGCAGAAATTAGCTTCACCGACGCGTTTCGTGTAATTTATTTGAAAATAAAAATACTCATCAGGGCTCTGCATAAAAAGGTTTTTAAGCACAAAGAAAAGAACTAGAAAAAACAGAAAAAGACGAAAAGAAAGAGGCAACCATGTATATTAAAGGTGGGGGTATGTAGAGCTACCACGATACTAAGGATTAGTATTTCATTGATGCTTAATGGAAATTACCAAGTGGCATGTATTTGTACAATTGATCCAAAATTTTTTTGACAAAAATCAAAAATTTTGTTAATGAAATACTAAAATTGGAATTGGTATTTAAGGTGAAAGTTTAATTATAAACTGAGCATTAAATGTGAAAAGTTAACAGGGAACTATATTGTGTTTACTTTTCGTATTTAGAAGAAAATGTTATGCCGTTGGAATTATGCTTCTTATTGTTGAATATTTTCCGTAGAAGTGGAAAATTTTTAAGTCATTGTAAGGAAAGTATTTTTTTAAAAGTATGTTCTTTATTCTGTATCGCGTACTGAATATAGTGGGGAAGCAGGATGTCGAAGGGAATCGAAAGTGTTTTAAGGTATTCACGGTAGCCCGACTGTCGATGTTTGACTGGTAGTAGTTTTTGAGGATCGTTGTAGAAATGTATGTTTAAACTTTGATGAATAAATTTGTGAGCTTTTGGATAAACTCTCACTACCAACTTTGGAGAAACAACGCTGTTGTAGATTCTTATGATGCATACTAGTATTGGAGAAATACGGTGGTTCGTCGCGGTATCTGCCGATTGTAATGCAAGAATGGTAGTTCTGAACGTAGCCGTTTGATCTTTTCGAATAATAAAAATGTAATCAATTGCCTTTTGTTAGTAAAAGGTGTTGCTTTGTGGAAGAAAATATGGCTTATGTGTATAATAAAATGCTATGGATTTTAGAAAAACGAAAGTTATGGTTGCGAGGACATAACGGAAGTATCTTTATTTGATAAATAGTTATTGATTGTAAAGGCAATTCTTCGAAATGCGAACTTAAATTTATGTAGAATGGCCCGTATCAATAACAGTCTTCTCTCTTCTACTTGCGGCTAGAATGAATTGAAAAGAAACAAAGAATTTATATCATCCTTATTGTAAGTAAAGTAAGAAACTACTTATGTTACACTCACCAGTGGGATTTTGATGCACATATGTTGTTTTTGATGAAAGGAATACGAGAAGGATTTTCTATATGATTTTTCGATTCCACCATTCATTTTCAGTATCACGCTGTTTGGTGCGTTTTTTGTGACTGGAGATATTGTCTTTATCGAAAAGTCTACAAACAATACGAAGAGGCTAAGAAAAATATGCCAGATGTATAAATTAAAATGATATTTTCTGTATTTACGATGGTGTCGATTGGATATTCCACTCTTAACCAGACTTGGGTATGTACTAACACTGGATTTTCCATAGAGATAATATGCGAACGTTTAGCAAAATATAAAGTGCCGAGAATCTAATTGAGTAATAGTAGATATCTACAATAGATTGAGAAGAAGTGCGCAGGATGAGAAAGAAAACAGTTCCCAATCACCAGTGATGTATTGTTTCGTTCTAAGCTGACAGTGAATACAGACACAGACACACAAGCTGGCAATGCTACTCTATAATTATTATCTAGTAGTAGAATACAGTGATGAAATTCGAATACAGAGTCGTTAAGTACAGTGACGATCTGTTTTCTAAACGTTTTTTTTTTGTATTTGTCGCGAAATGACACGTTCATGAACGTTCCAAATGCGCTTACCAATCGACTTTGTACGATCCACCATAGCGTTGTTCAACATTTGTGACAACTGGACAAATCATATTTAATTTGCTTTCGCCATGAATAATGAATAAAGTTTCAACAATGTATCGCAATATCTTTGATTGATCATCTGGCACTAAAAGAAAAAAGATTTCTCGAAAAGAGGAATGATAGATCTTGAGAAGCATACGTACGAATAGCAATAATGGCCATTTGATACAAATCGATGACATCATACGGTAGTTTTTGTACAGAAGCAGTGACAAATTGTTGGAAAAATAGACGTTGTTTTTGTATTTGTGGACGGGAAGAGCTATAGCCTTCAGGTGGTTTTGGTACAAAGTCCAAATGTTGGTCTACTCTATCCGTATCGGCGGCATTCAATTGCATTGCAGCAACCAATTGATCATCTTCAGTGGGATTTCAATGAAAATAGGCAACATTATCAGCAGAGGCATCTTGCCAGCGTAACGGAACAAAACACCAATAGTTTGGATTACAGTCGAGGAAAGTAAGAATTGCGACTGGACATTGTACTGAATGTTCATAGAGTCGCATCTTACTGATGATGGCTTTCGGAATACTTCAAAAAGAAGAAAAACAAAAACGAAGAAAATGAAAGAAAAAAAAATTATATCCTATCTTGATTTACTTTTGTGAATTATGAAAGAAGTCTGAAGCTTGCAAAAGAAGACTACCAGTTAATGCTTCATGCATAATATGATTACCATATTCTCGATGATCTATTCCATATACACAAAAAAAAATCATCCAATAGAAAAATTTCAACGACTTGAACCAAGTGAGAATACTTACAAGCCATAGCATCGGCTAATGTTCCTGATGTTGAATCCACATAATCATAATCACCGCAGGGATATTTCATCGTATAGATGATATTCGATGTAGTACACGTCTAAATTTCAAGAAGAAAGTATCAATATGGAGGGTGAGATGTCAGAGAAAGACTGCATTACAGCAGGACAATTGAGATAGGTCATATATCCAATTTGTAAATAGAATTCTAATGCTTGTGCCATTTGTTTTGAATTCAGTGTTGATTCTGGCAAAGCTATATCAGCCATATGGAGAAAATGTCGACGAAATGATTCATGCAATGCAAGAAGAGTACAACAAATACGATGAAGTCGATCAGCATTAAAGGTAATGATCGATTTGCCCACCTTTAAACGTCTCGTAAGTTCTTCCACATCTTCTTGTCATAAACTAAATATATCACCGTACTTGAACGTTTCCATCAACATCAGAGCCCCCGGTGTCGGTGCACCTTGTTCACGTCGAGCAATATCATTGGGTGCAAGATCAGATACTATCCAATTATACAAAGAATAATAAAAATCAAATCCATAGTTCGATAGAAAAATTCGAAGGACCAACCTGGTACATTAGCCAAAAGTAGATATTCATCTTTGCCAACAATTTTAGCTGGAAAGACGGGCAAATGGGAAAATCGACCATTCTTTTCCTTGTCTCCTAATGTTTTCGGTTGATAGTCATGTTGTTCTTCCGCACCTACTGACTTAGTAGACTGTTCCCCTTGTTTTAAATGATTTTTACTGAAGCCCATTTTGATGAAGGATTTTCACTTTTGTCAAAAAATTGAGTGCGTGATATTCAGTTACTCTATTGATATAAGATCTAGAAGAAAGAAAATTTTAACAGAAAATGATTTCTTAATGTTTTTCTCAAACGTTGAACGAAAAAATTCATAGTCAAACAATGTCTGTTAGAAGGAAAGCAATAACAATAAAATGGTACCAAAAAAGAAACGCAGTTCTTTGATGTGTTCGATTTCCTGGAAGAGAATTACTTTCTACAGCAGGTCACATTTTGTATGAAACATTTACGAAAGTTGCTCGATATAATATTATGCACGTCGGACCATATTGGTTTGACAATTTCCAATCGCTGCAAGAATTGCATCTATACTTAGTGTTTTGTTAAATTTTTTTCCTCGATGGGCTAATTTTTCTTTTTCCATGAAATTGACTGCGATCTTTTCGGCCACTGATGTTGCTTGTAAACTTAAATCATGAATAAATGTACTAATCGATGTTGTCTGAGCGATTGTCGATAACCATGGTTGATTAAAAAGAAGTTAAGCCAAGATCGAATGGATTTTTGGCAATGGTAATCCTTGAAAAGTGTCATAAGTCAAGAGAGACTGTTCGATGAGATATTTTCTAAATATTTCAATCTCATAACGAAGTTGTTGTTCATCATGCACCGCTTTCCAAATCACTTGAGCCGAATGAATCTATTTCAAATTTAAACGACGATGTCGGATATATTTCCTGAACATATAAATGCACTCACTTCAGTTTTTCTTGGTTTTAATTCATAGAAAGCATTGACCAATTGATGATCGTTAGCATCAAATTTAAGTAATATTTTTCGACGTTCCAGTTCATTTCGAAAATGACATTGATTCTAATTGACAAAGTCAGTCAGTATCAACATGACCTTTGGAATATCAAGGAAGGTCGATGCCTGTTTTATATGCTCTTCCATCTCATGAATGGTCTGTTCCATATGTTTTTCGAAATAGTTTTGACGTTGTTCAATCAACGCTTTTCGTCTTCCATACGACACACACACACATAGTATTGACGAGAGTCATTTTTTTCGACAAACATCCAGCCCAAATACCTTCCGTTAATCCCAATTGATAATAATAGGTCCATTGTTCATATTGTAATTTCAAGTAGTTAAATTTATTGATCAATTGTGCCAATTGACGTGAATACAATAATAGTTCTTCCTATGGAAAAATTTTCAGCAAATAATCTTTATCCGCACCTGTAATATTCGTAGAGAAGACTAAATCTTGAAAGTCTTTATTCGTCATTATTAAATAATCATTGAGATATACTTTTGGATCCATATTCGATTCACTATACCACAACATCATTGTACGTTTTTGTGAACCGTTCGGTAAAGTGAAGCTAGCATAGTTCTCCGGCAAGTTGAGATCAAGTCCGGAGTCGACCGCTGACTCCTTGGTATTGCATATTGCTTTCACATGACTATCTAGTTTCGAATATTTCTTTTGGAAATACTGTTTCCTCCGGACTTGTTGACGTGAACTCAAGTTCTTTTTCTTTCTTTTTTGCATTGCTGGTTGTTCTTGTTGTTGACCTTGATTTGATTGCATTCTTACGAATTTTTGAAGGAATTCTATCTAAAATGAAGAATAGAAGTAAACTTCATTGAATAAGAGTTCGAATGAAATAGGAGAAAATAAGTAAACATAAAGATAATCTAGAGTACTTTCTTGAAAGTAAAAAACAAAAGAACACACACGAACAATTCTAAAATGCAAATAGATTGTTTCCTTTCATGATTATGAGGTGGTCGTTGGTTGATTGGATTTTTGTTCTAAATAGACACGAAAGAAAGAAAGAGAGTTTTGTTTTACATTGGAAGCTGAAGGAATGCGAATGTTTACTTTTAGTTGGTTGTACCAGGTTGAGTAACGATGAGGGAGGATGTTTTCGTGTTAGTTCAGATTCAATATTGGGATTATTTCGATGGCCCACAATTAAACGTTTTTCTACCTGATTGGTATTTTTAAAAATATCATCATGAATTTCATGTATATGTCGTTTTGTACCTTCAAGTCTTGCTTCATGAGTACAATGAATGAAAATGTTATTTCGAAATGTCTCATCATCGTATTTCAAAGTTTTAATGTGTGCTTGTACAGATGTTTCTTGAGTGATGGTAGTGATGGTAGTGATGGTGGCAGCACGTTTATTGACTATCATTTGTCCAATGGATGGTTGTGCCAATAATTTTTCACGTATGATGAAAAATTACTGTTCATTGTCGATTAATGGTAAAATGGATGAAGAGATCGATAAATATTTTGTAAAAAATTCATGAAATTGAGTATTGATATATTTCGATGGATATCTAACAAATAAAAAAAGAAAGCACAACTAGTTATCATACGATATCCTATCGGAAGTCGAGAGAAATCATATACCCATTCAATAATAAAGTGAGACGAATACGACGTCGTTCTTCATTGAATGCTTCAAATGTCGAAGGATATAGAATCGCTCTCATCAATAAACTTTGTATGACATTTCGAAACACATGTCGAGGATGATCTGATAGAAATGATAAGAGACAAGGTTCAGCAGCTAATTTATGATAGACGGATGAAACGAGTACACCATTGTTATTGTTCAGGAGTACATCAAGAAATGAGACTGTTTTACTAATTGTATAAGTTAATTTAATATTTGGATGAAATAGATTGGCATTTTCTAACCATTCTTTCAATGTTGTTTCCGATTCGTTTGACGCCAAGAAAATATCATCAATATATCTAGAGAAAAAATTCCATGAATTTTATTCATGTAGAAGAAGTAAAAGTAACAAACCCGCCATAGAATTCATGGGAAGGTAATTTGGGAAGAATGGCTTGTCGTTCCTATTTCCACATAACTATATTGGCTAATGTTAGAGTAAAGGCAGAACCCATAGCACCACCAATAATTTGTCGATAGTATTTTTTACCATAGATAAAAGCATTGGTTTAAAGTACAATGCGAGCTAATTGTATAATAGTATCAATGGACATACCATTAATTCTTTCACAATGATGTACCTGAAGAAATTCTGCTAGAATAGCTAAAGATTCTTCTTGTGGTAACATCGTACAAAGATTGGTAATATCAAATGTCACGAAAAGTGTCGAAGAAGTAAAGTAACCTTTAGCAATATATTGATGTAGTTGAAGTAGAAGATTGACACTATCAATAATAGTCGTCGAGCGAACAAATAAAGGTTGTATAGATTGATCTAAATATTTTGAAATAGAGGTCGTTGCAGCATGTATCGTGTTGATAATAGGACGAAGTGGTGTTTCTTTCTTGAAGAAAACGAAAAATTGACAAGTGTGTAAAATAACGAAATATGATTCTTACTTTATGTGATTTCGGAAGAAAATAGAGGTATGCTAATTCGATTTTCTCTTTCTTTGGCATTAACTTGTTATGTTGAGATACACTAACTTTTTTCTCTGCTTGTAATTTATTTAATAATTGTATCACTTGATCAACAATCACACTCAATGGGTTCGAAGTCAATTCTTCATAAGCTCCTGTTTTCTGTCGATAATCGATGGCTTTTTCTTCATAATCACGAGCACAACCAATATGGAATACACCACTCTTATCTGTTTCACGTAGAATAAGTTTTGATTTTCTTAATTTTCTTCGAATTGATTTGATTAATTTTAATTCTCGTCGTGCACGTCTATGATCTCTTAAAGATAAGGGTGTCATATAGCGACGTAGTAGATAGGTTTGAAGTTGTGCCAAATAGACTTTAGATACCGCTGCATTTTGTCTTATACTGGATTCCTGACGAGATGGATCACACATCGTTCGTTTTATTTTCGTTAGAATATCATTTACTTCTTTGTCGACTTGTTTTTCCCGTTGACTACGTCGTCGTAGTGCACTTTGATTGGCTCTTATATAAAGTGGCCCTAGTTCCATAGACACATATTGAAGTAGTGTGAAAATCAATGTTAAGGAATAGGAGAAACAAATAATGCTTACCTCTGGAAAGAAAACCTAATTCCGCCTTGGTAGATGGATGCCGAATAAGATCAATAATAGTGGTTGGTGCAATTCTCACTAAATGTTTCTGCTTTGACTTCCAATGTCGATGACGTTGTAACAATTTACGTCGATAAATGAACATTTTTTGACCGTAAATATATTGTTTCTGGTGATCTACATGCTGATTGAGATAAAGAAGAAATGGATTGAATAGAGACATTCCAAAAATTTGTTTTTCGACTGATAAACAATTAGTCTTCAATAATGTCAACGTTTGCTGATATCATTCTTCCAAATGTTGATATTGAAGTTCATAAGCATGAAAATAAATATTCAGCCAAGTACGTTTGGTCTCTAGAATTAATTTACATTTTTCTTGCCTGAATTCTAAAGCAAATGAATTGTTCAGCGGAGGTCGATAGAGATTCGGTGCTATGAAATGCTCTAAATTTTCAAAATTCTTCGGTAAACATTCATTCAACACTTGTAGTTCTAATTTGAGTAACTGTTCCAAAATGGATAATTGTTGTTGTCGTATATCTACCAATGTATTCATGGGTGGGTGTGGGTGTGGGTGACTGTGTAGATCAGAAGAAGAATCACACCCACACATCCACACCCTTATCCACAAATGAAAGCATTTCTACAAGGTTATTTATCATTTTCTTTTATTGTAAAAATGTATATTTTCAGCTTTTATAGAAGAAAATTCAATGTTTCCATTTGAGGTATGTCAACAAGGTATAATTCTAATATCTGGTGAGTTTGGCGGTCTTGGACTTACAATGTCTCGTTGGATGATAGAGGAACGACGTGTTAAACGATTAATTATTATGAGTCGACGAACGTTGACTTAATTTGAACAATCTGACAATCCAGAAAGTGACGAATGGCAAAGACTGAAACGAGTAGCAAACGAATTTAGTGCACATATCGATGTTGTTCAAGTAGATGTAACAAATTTTGAAGATGTACGAGATCTAATCGAACGATTTAATCGAACACCGTATCCTATTCGAGGTATTATTCATAGTGCTGCAGTTCTAGAAGATCATAGTTTAATGAAATTAACTGAAGAAAATCTGACACGTGTCATGTGTCCAAAGATTCGTGGTGCTTGGAATCTTCATCGAGCATCACAACTTGCTAATGTTTCTCTTCATTTCTTTGTACTCTTTTCATCAATTCGTAATCATTTACTCAACTTTGCTGCGGGTAGTTACAATACTGGTAATCAATTTCTCGATATTCTTGCTTATTATCGTGTTAAACAACTGAATCTACCAGCTCTCTCAATTAGTTTACCAGCTGTCAGTGGT
Source organism: Rotaria sordida (assembly GCA_905250125.1). Classification (NCBI taxonomy): domain Eukaryota; kingdom Metazoa; phylum Rotifera; class Eurotatoria; order Philodinida; family Philodinidae; genus Rotaria; species Rotaria sordida. Next base: position 3,496 of record CAJNOL010002687.1, on the reverse strand, counting down.
GCTGGTATGTTTCATCGACATCGTGACAGTTTTTCAAGTGTACAAACTACAATAGGCTTTGAATTAGTACCAACCGTTGGTGTATTTGAACTCATCGAACGATTTCATGCTAATCAAAAGAATAATCCTTGTCCTGTCATATTTGCTGTCAATTGGAAAAAGTTATATGAAAATTATCAAACATTAGTTACATATCAACTTCAAAAAATTGTATCAGAGAAACATGATATTAAAGATCAATTAGCAACATCAAAAGTATCATCAAATCATGTCGGCATTGGCAATTTAATCTACGATTGCTTAGAAACTATTATTGAACGAACACAAATAACTGTGGCATGACTACTCGGCGCAACAAATGTTGATCATATCTCAATCGATCGTTCACTTATTAGTCAAGGTATGGACTCATTAGCTGCTGTATCACTCTACCAATGGATTGGTCAACAGACAAATATTTTTATTCCATTGGTCGATATTCTACAAGGTATTTCAATACAATCAATTGCAGAATATGTCTATCGAAAGATCAACACAACAAATTAAAATAATGTTACATTAAATGTCACATAACAAGACTCATTTGTTAATCCACTTGAAAAAGATGAATTGGAAATATCGAATAATTTGTCATACACAGGTACAGAGAATATTCTATGCCTTCAACGTCCAATCAATTGTAATATTAGGCTGACAACAAAGTTTTTGCGTTCTTTTCAAAAATTTTATTTTTATTTTTTAACTTCAATAGTAAAACTAGCTTTCAGTTATATATGCATCACTACTATCTATGACTTGTCGCCAACGCTCTGGCAGAGATAGGATCCCGTGTTCGTAGAAGTCCTGGGACTTTTGACCAAAGAAGTTGGCGATATCCATTTTGACGTCGTTCTCGTCGTCGAACTTTTTCTCACGCAAATGATGAGAAAGAGATCGAAACAAATGGTAGTCCGTTGGAACCAAGTCAGGAAAATAAGGTGAATGAGGAATGGTAATCCATCCGAGCTTCAATAATTTTTCGCAGGTCGACTTTGCAACATGCGGTCTTGCGTTATCATGCAAATAGTAAATTCGATCCTGCTTTCCCTTGAGTTTTTCGGCAACCCAGTCCAATTGTTGACAGTAGAGATCAGCAGTGATGGTACAACCATTTGGAAGAACTTCCCAGTGGATAATTCCATTGACACCCCACCAAACGCTCAGCAGCACCTTCTTGGGGTGTGTATCAGTCTTAGGTGTTGCTACGCCTGTTTGACCAGGGCTTAGCCACTGGCGTCTGTGCGTGTAGTTAATATACAACACCCACTTCTCATCACCGGTGATAAGATTGCGGTGCCATTGATAGTTGCGGTTAGATGTCATTAAATCCATACAAGCATCAACCCTGTATTGAAGTTGATATGGTGCTAACTCATGGGGTATCCAAACTCCATATCTCCATGTTTTGCCTAATTCGTTCAGATGTTTTTTCACCGCAGTATGAGAGCACCCAAGCTGCTCTGCTAAACACCGTGAAGTCAATCGAGGATCTTGTTCGATAAGCTGCTTTAAGAGATCCACATCCACTTCCAGTGGTCTACCGGGTCGAGGTAAATCATCGAGTTCTAAGTTACCGTTCTTAAAGCGATTGAACCATTGTTGTGCCGTACGCATAGAGAGTACATCCTCGCCCATCGTGCTGCATATGTTGTTGGCTGCTTCCGTTGCTTTGTGAGCCAGACGGAATTCATGAAGTAAAAGCACTCGAATCTCTCTACGAGAAAGATTCATTTTCAGTTCATGATCAGCGTCCATATCGATGACTTTATTATAATTCGAAAGATATTCACACTCCATTTATATACCCTTAGTATGGAAACTTCTAGAACTTTCTCGAATGTTTTAGAACATTTTCAAAAAAAACGCAAGAACTTTGTTGCCAACCTAATATAATATACAGTAAAAAAGAATTCATTACACGTTGCAGTTCCATAAATTCTTTACAAGTTTATGATTCTACGCTTCTTCACGGTGATCTGCTGTTTGCTAAGCCTAAATGAAAAAAAATAAAATAATTTTATAAATATATTCTTACCATTATATCTATTTTTCGTATAAATCTAAATAAAAAAAATGATTTAATGTGATAAATCAATACTTATTATTGGATCTCGTATTGAGATTGAAGGTGTTGATCTACCCTATCGTTCATAATAACAAAGCCTGTTAGCGCAGCTAACTCACATATTCTTTAGTCTCATTGTACTAATAGAAAATGGACTAGAAGAAATATCTTTAGCAGACTATAACTGTTTTTCAACATAGTCGATCTCCAGACAGTCGATATATCTTATTGGTTTCTGCATTTCGAATAGAATTTTCTTTTTCTTTTTATATACTGACGCTCTTCTGTTTTTTTTTACTTTTACGAATTTCGTTTAACTTACTTTAAAATTGTTATTATTCTGAACATTAAATTAATTGACGAATAAGTCTGTTGTAAAAGTTTATTATATCTACATCAGCATTTTTCGACACCCTATTATACTTATCTCGATAAGGTCACAAACTCTAATATTGATCATTTTCCGAAGTCATGAATTAATCAAGTGAAACACTTTATGCAGATCTTTTGACGATTGATAAATCAATTTATCATTGCCCGCCATTGCTTACATTTTCAATAGAAATTTTTATATGCGCAAATATCAAAATCTACACTATTTAAAATATTAAAAAACGTATTAGAATCACTTAAAGTTCGAGAAAAGCTTTGAAATGTTCTAGAACAGTCTGTGGACGGACCTTCCACTTTTCGCAGAAAATCCGATTGAAATTGATTAGAATTTACAAATCGATAGAAAAATCATCGATTTCACCAATTATTCATGATTATCTTGCCTATAATCCAGCTTCCGACGATAATCGATTTTAATCTTTTTAATCGATTAAAATCTCAATAAAAAAATCTGATTCAGAGATTTTTATTGGATAATTAGCTTTTGTTATGATAGTAGTTTTATTTCAATCGTTAATCAATTTTGAAGATGTTGGAGAATATCAGTAAGGTCTATACAAAACCAAATGATTTGAACTAACGCGAGACATTTTGGGCAGAATTTCAATTACTATCAAGATTACGGTAGATAAAAATGTTATATAATATTTATTAGGATAGAAGTTCTAGAACAAACATAATATACATGATTATGAACAATATTAGTGCTCTTTTCAGAACGTAATTTAGATAAAATAACCCGATTAGAATTGCTTTTGATCAATAACGCGTTCATCCGAAACATGAATCAAGTTTAACCGATTCCAAACAGTGCTAATAAGGTGAAACTGATTATTTTCGTAAGTGGAAGGTACCCATAAGACGAGTAAACCTGTGAGAATACAAATTGCAAAAAAATTTTATATACAAAGAAGTACTACATAGAAAGAGGTAAAAGTATGCATACAGATGATAAAAATATTTTAATGAATTTGAACCCTTTTTTAAATTATTCACCGG
>CAJNOL010002686.1:15596-31358 GCA_905250125.1 Rotaria sordida | reverse complement strand
GTGTGGGTATGGTTGTTAGTGTAGATGGGGTATGGGTGTAGGTGTGGATGTGCATGTGGGTGGGATGTGGATGTGAGTGAGGTGCGCACACCCTTGACATTTAATTGATCTGAAGTAACTTCGTTAAACAATATTGACGAAGTTGCAACTTCGTCAGTTTAATTTCTCGAAGTTGTAACTTCACCAATATTTTCTGTCGAAGTTGCAACTTTGCCGGCGGTGCCACTTCGATACGACATATACATATAATAGATTTTTCTATCTGTTGTAAATCTTTTAACTGTTTTTCATATTCGTCTGAGTTTCAGTAAAATCTAAATTATATTAAAAGAAAAGTCGGATGGAAGAACGAAACATCCGTCCCTTCATTATTCATGGTTTTCTTAGTTCTGTAACTGGTGATATACGTTCTTCATTTCAAAATATAACGCGTTTGAATAGCATATGTAAATATGTTCATCTATTCTAAGCGATAAAATAAAACTTCTTTATGTTGTTCGAGTTTAGAATAGCATATGCTCAAATCAATCAACTGGTAAACACCGACAATATCGAATGAATTTGATAGCGGCATAAAAAAGGTAAAAATATAATGTTGGAACGTCTAACAAAATTATAGAAAGGCAATATACTAATTTTCTTCTCTCTGAATTGGTGTAAGAAGATCGAATTCAATCATCGAAATCAATTTAACAACAATGCTTTATTCAAATCATAGACCGAAATGAGTCAGAAAAATCGAGACTCTACTCGGTTCGACTTCTCATGTCACCATTTTTTTAACAACTGCGTCGCAATTACGCGCAGCAGCAATTCTGCGACGCAGTTACGCATAACTGTGACGTACTGGCCGCAGTTGAGATTAAAGACATAGACTGCTTTCACTGCGACGCAATGACTGCAGTGCCTGCTAATGTATTCACTGTTCTCGTAGTTGCTGAAAAAATAGCCAATGATAAATAAGTATTTTAATTTTCTAATTCGACGGTTTTTAAACACCAACAATAACGGCTAAATGGAGCATAAAATAACACATCTTACTCATACGAGCTCATTTTTTTTGTTTTTCTATTACCAAGACACTTCATTTAGTCTCTCAAATTATCAAGGTAAGCATCATGCGTGCTTTGATAAAGAAGTTAAAGTAGAGATTTTTTTCACAAAAGTAGAGTTTTTTTAAGAAAAGAACGACTCTTTATAAAGTTTGATGGAAGATTTTAGGCGTCGAGGAATCCGAAACTGAGATTTGGATTCCTCAATCCCAAAAACCTTTCATCGAACTTTATAAAAAAATCGTTCTTTTCTTAAAGCTCTTCTTTTTTGAAAAAATCTCTGCTTTAACTTCTTTGTTAAAGTATCCATGATGCTTACCTTGATAGTTTGAGAGACTAAATGAAGTGCCTTGGTAATAGAAAAAGAAAGAAATGAGCTCGTATGTGTAAGATGTGTCCTTTTATATGTTTTTTATTTTTTAGATTTCTATTTTCTAGATTTCTATTTTAAAATTTTTTAAACTTTTCCATTTCTTATAAATTTTCTTTATTTTTTAAAAATTTTTCTGTTTTTTAGCTTTTTTAAAATTTTTTTACTAGCAATTTTTTAATGTTTCTAATTTTTTAATTTTTTGTATTTTAACAATTTTCTGTAATTCCTAATAAAGATATTAATAAAGTGAAAGTGTCATCTACGTCGTCTTTTTTAGCAATTGCAATTTTTTACTGTAGCTACCCGCAACTGCAATTTTTTTTATCGCAGTTACACCATAACTGCGATTGCACTGTGACCCGTAATTGCAAAAAACTCGGACGCAGTTACGTGTAACTGTGATTTTTTTTATCGCAGTTGCGTGTAACTGCGATATTTTCATCGCAGTGACGCGTAACTACATCGCAATTTTTCGCAAATACAGGCCACAGTACGATCGCAGTTTGACCGCAATTGAACACATAGGTTGACTATAGGTCTGACTCGACACGACTTACTTCCCTGTAGGTCCTAAGTCGAGTCGAGTTGCCCAGCATCGACTAGAAAATATGCATCAGCCACTATTGATCACAATTTCATTTCCATCTAGGTACCCACAATTTTGCTTTCTCTGTTAGCTATCTCCACAACTATAATTGTCAAATTTCGAAACCCTTTTCTCTTACGAACTTCGAAGCATACTAAGGATTCTTAAAAATTAGCCGGCAAACATTTACGGATCTTTAGATGATCGATCGCTTGCTCTTTCTTATGTACCCCAATTATAGGTTGTCGCGGGGAATGCTCTTGCCCTGAAACTATCAAGTATTGCAAGCATTAGAGTACAGGACAATTATGCGTCTCGAGTGAGTAAAATAGATGGGTAGAAAACGGATGAACATAATATAGAATAACTGTTTAGAGAGTTTGTGATTTGATTCGAGAAGACAATTCTCAAAGTATAAGCAGGCCAAAAGCTGACATGCACCGCCGAAAAAAGTACAAATTGCTATTCTTTCACTTTCAATTGTACACATCAATCGAAACATTATGTCAATTGCTTGCTAGTATCATCCGAGAAAAATATTATTTGAGTTGTTTGAAGAGTCGAGTCCTACACATTTGGCTCGACTCGACTGCGGACTAGGTACGAGTCGGTGCAACTTGGTCTACTTTCTGACAATCTTGGCTAGACTCGACTCTACTCGACTTGACTCGACTCAAACCGAATCGAATCGATTTGCCGAGTCCTTGACTCGGTTTCGGTCTATGACTCATCTAAGTATCTAATAGTCAGTTACATGCCATCCCGCACAAGTATGAATCTTACGAGATCATCTCAGTACAGGTCGTATCTTCCAATTTTTCTTAAAGTGATGGCTCTTACAGAGTTGTACAAAGCGATAGAAGTATAAAAAAAGTGAAAATTTAGACCTTTTTCGAGTATGTTGGAAAAACTATTGTTTGAGAGCATATTTTTACAGTACTTCGATATGCTACATACAGTAAAATAAAGCCTTTACCCATGTTTGAGAACTAACAAAACCAAAGTTTACAAGAAAAATAGTCCAAAATCTTCTCATCAGAAAATATTTATAAAAAATATTGAATAAAACCACAAGTTTTGCTTTGAAAGCGAAACAAAGTTTGTCAATACCTTTCTCTCCTGCATAGACGTTACTCTTTGATGATACTTTTGAAATACAGAAAGAGTCATTATTTCTTAATAAAATTTTTCTTGCTCGACTTCTGGCAGAAGTCAGTATTGAATGAGATATGTATTTTAAATGAAGAAACATTAGATGTTTTCATCAGCTTCACTATCATCTACATCATTATAATATCATCGTCACTACTTTAGGATGGATCTAGGTAGATATACTTATGTAAATTCATTAACCTTTTCGCTAAAATAAAAAGCGATGCCTGATCTTCTCAGAGTCGCTTGATCTCTATCTATCCACATTCTTCTAGAGTATTTCTAAAGCCATGAGTTACTCTATAGAAAAACTGAATAAAACCTCAAGTACGAGTTTGAAAATAGCGCTTTTTATCGTTATCATTTACTAGTCGAGGAGGAAAATCAATCAAATCGTTGAGAGCAGCATAAAAAATTACATCTAACAACATAAATATACTCGAGTCAAAATAGCATCTATGGTCATTGTGACAAAGTTTTACTAAACATTAATTGTAGTTCATTACAATGTATTGTCATGAGAAAGTTTCTTTGGCTATGGTGGCAGGATCGCATTAAGTATGGATTGGACGAATTTTAAAAATATGAAACACCAAACCTACACTTAAGATGTGCATACTTCTTTGCTAATCTTTTTGTGCAAAAGTGTTATCTATTCCTTTTTTTAGAAACGGAATGGACAATCGGCATCCTTACCTGGACTTGGACTATCGATAGATGGAATTTTCTCTTTATTCTCGATTATTATTTGAATCAATTGGGAACACGAGGGTCGATCATTCGGGTTTTGACTCCAAGAACGGGTAATGAGTGATTCAAATCCCGCTGGTATTTCTTTGGGAATCGATAGTCGTTCGCCATCTCTGACGCAGGCTCGAATACGGGCTGCATCAATGCCGACATAAGGTTCACGTCGCGTGGCCACCTCCCAAAAGGTAATACCCAATGCATAAATATCTGTCTTTATAGAGTGAGTTCCTTCAAGTTGCAACAGCTCAGGAGCATGCCAGGCAAGAGTTCCAACAGGCGTTTTAACAGACTGTCGTAAACTCTCATTGCGAATCGTTGATAAACCAAAATCCCCAACTTTGACAATAAATCCATTTTTCCCTTCAGTCATTAGAAAGTTCATTGATTTTATATCGCGATGAAGAATAGGTGGATTATATAAATGCAAATAGTTTATTCCTTTTGTCATTTGTAATGCAATAGACCATCGATCATTCCATGACAGACTAAACCTTTGTTCGTTCTGTAAAACATCGTATAAGGAGCCCAGTGGCATGTATTCAAGAATAAGTGCAAAGTAACGTGGTTCTAGGCAAGCACCCCAACAACGCAAAACATGTTCATAGTGAATGCATTGCATCAATGAAATTTCTTTCACGATTTTCTTTCGGCTATTATCGTTAGGTATATTCTGATTTCCGATTGTTTTTATGGCTACTTCCTGATGACGGCTAAGCCATGTCCCCAAATGAACATCAGCAAATCCACCTGCACCGATTCTTCTTTCCAAAAAGAGATCATTTAATGGAATGTGCAAAAATTGTTTTTCCTCTGCAACCAATGCTTTGGCCTTTTCATCATTTCTTGCTTTCACTAAATTCTGTTCAAGATTGAACTGAAACGATTCGAGTCGTTTCTCTAAAAGTTCGTCGAATTTCTTCTCTTGTTCTTGGAACTGTGCTTGTAGGTCGTCCCTTAATAATTGAGCAATTTCACCTAGTCTTTCATTAATTTCATTCAGATCGGATTTTCTAGCTTGTTCAAATCTGTTCTGATTAAAAATTTGTTCAATATTTAAACCCAAATTCAAATCTTGTGCGCATTCCGACAATTCTTGATTTAATGTTTTGAAAGTATCTGAGTTCGAAACGCTGTGAACTAATTTCTTAAACCAACTATGACCGGAAAATTCTTCTAAAAAACTCTTACAACGTTTGAGACATGACCATAATCTGTTAAGCATTTCCTGAGATCCGCGTCTGACTGGTTTCATTTCTTTTAGCGGAACCATCATTGCCTGGATTCTATATGATAAACTTTTAAACTGTTCTTTATTTGCTTTCACTCGTTCAACGTTGTCTTTTATAAACTGAGCGCAGATGAATATGTCGCTTAAAATTGTAATTGGATCCATTAATATTAAGTTCGAAAAGAAAATAACCTTTTAATCTAAAAGATATGAAGAAACTCTTGTAGGCATTCAACAGTCATTCATTAATTAATTGTCTATAACTGCGTCTATTGCTGTATTTCAGAATTAAAGCTGATAATCCTGATCTAACCAGAAGCAATCGTTTTCATATGATATTTATCACTAGGGGTTGATCAGCTCAAGTTCACAAACTCCGTTCAAATAAACTAAAGAACTGTTTGAACAGTTCTTTTGAACGAACTGATTTTTTCAAACAGTTCTTTTCAAATAGACTGAACTGTTCAAACATTAAGCTCTATGAACTGCTCCCATAGTTCCCCAAGGCCTATCATATATAGATACCCATAGGTCCCCAAGGCCTACTATATTTGAGTGCCCGTAGGTCCACAAGAGCTATCATATAGAGGTACCCATAGGTCCTCAAGGCCTACTATATACAGGTACCCACAGGTCCCCAAGGTCTATTATACTGAGGCACCCATAGGTCCCCAAGGTCTATTATATACAGGACGCCATAGAGCCTCTAGGTCTATTATATACAGGTACACATAAGTCCCCAAGGTCTCTTATATAGAGGTACCCATAGCTGCGTAGGGTCTCCTACATTGCCATACTTGAAGGTGGAAGAAACTGGTTTCGTGATTACCTTGATTTCTTTGAACTCTAATGATTTCTCTGATTTCTAGTCAATTCTAGTAGTAATCTAGATTGATCCGAACAACACTGTGTTTGGTCACGATTGTAAGACAAGTTCAAATAAACTAACTTCTGATTTCTTGATTTCTAGTGATTTTCTATTGATATCTATCGATTTCTTTGTTTTTCGATGAGTGCCCTGATTTCTGATCATTTCTGTGTGTAACGCAAGACTGATCCGAACAATACTATGTCTGTACTATTACAAATAAAAAATACAAGGTTGTTCGGAACACATAAAAGAGCCCTCTAGGACACCGCTATATTGGTCTGAACAGTGTTGTGTTTCGTCTTTACTATACAGACGAAAATCCCTACTAAAATCTAGTTGGCTAAGAGCTTTTATGGATTGACCCATCAGATTCGAGGAAGCTGTCTCGTCACTATTGTAATGGTAAAATTAGGAATGCACCGATTCCGGTTTTAGAACCGGAACCGAAGCCGGAACCAATCATCATTAGATTTTTCACTTCCCAGGTCGAAAAGTACGGGCTGGATCCTGCAGAAAAACGCTGTAAATGCTAAGAATTGGGAAGCAGGAATCCGGTGACTGGATTTATCCAGCTCCGTCAGAAACCATCCGAAATCTGGCAAAACCAGCAGTCGGATATGATCACCGGATTCCTGCGTCGAATTCCTGGCATTTTCCGGCAAGTTCCGGCCAAAAATGGTGCCTTTCCTGTGGGTTCCAACTAGAAACTCATGGGATACTGCTTTAGGAATCATCGATCTGGGTTTTCCGATTTCTGTGTGCATGGTATCGACTGATTCCGTTTCTATTCGGTTCTCACCAGTTCTGGCCGGTCCCAGTTCTACTCGGTTTTCATTGATTTTGGCCGATTCCGATTGATTCCGGTTTCGGATCTGTTCAGTTCCGATCGATTCCAATCGGTTCTATCGGTTTCGGTTATTTGGAACCAGTCGAAATCGAAACTGGTGCATCCCTAGGTAAAATATAGGGTTATTCGGGCGATATAAAAGAGCATCCCAGAGAATTCTTATATTGGCTGCAACAACAGTATGTTTTATCTTCACCATAGAGAAGAAAAACCTGTTGAAATCTGATTATTTGGTTAATAAAAGCTTTCGGCCAATCAGATTTCAACAGATTTTTCTTCTCTATAGTGAAGATACAACATAGTGTTGTTGAAGTTGATACAAGGGTTCTCTGAAGTGCTCTTTCATATCGCTCGAACAACCCTATGTTTTATGCTTACAACGGCGATGAAACAGCTTCCAAGGATGTGATTGGTCCATGCATAAAAGCTCCCAACATATCAGAATTTAGTACAGTTTTTCTTCTCTATAGTAAGGACATAACATTGTATTCTTCCTGGCTATAGAGAGGTTCTCTGAGATGCTCTTTTATATGGCCTGAAGAATCCCATGTATTATCGTTACAATAATTATGAAACGTAATGTTGTTTGGATCTATCTGGGTCACTACTATAAATCGCTAGAAATGTGAGAAATCATTACAAATCGAGGAAATCAAGAAACAAGTCTGTTTCCACTTTGAGTGTCCATGTATGATAGCTCTTGGCGACCTACGGGTAAACCTGCATGATAGTCCTAGGGAACCCATGGGTATCCCTATATGACAGGCCTTGAAGACCCATGGATACCCCCATATGATAGCCCATTTGCTTTTCGAATAATTCTGATGAGTTACTCACCACAGGAAAAAAGTTGTCACTCAAATAGTCCTGGAAACTTCAATAACGCGTTTGTGTCTATTTCAGATGATGTTGTATATGCAAAACTGTTTGCGCTTTTTTTGTGAAACACTTTGTGCGTTTGTTTTTGCAACCGACAAACATTTTACGTTTCTTTTATCTCTCATTTGTTTGCTTTGTTTTATTTTATTTGCATATCTTGAGAGAATAAGGTTGAGGGTGTAGGTGAGATTGAAATGAATGAATTACAAGTTACTTACGACGCGTTTCGTCCTTGCCTAAGGGATTCCTCATGTAAATCCGGGATTCGAGTATATTCTGCATATCGTGCACAGTTTGTTGGTCTCTAATGACACGACGATGCTTGTGAAGGTAAAGATAACTTCGAAGTATCCTCTTCTATACCGTTGTGGATGCGGGTGTGGGTCTCGGTGTGGGCTGAGGATGTGCGTGGCGTGGGTGTGAATGTGGGGTGTGGAGTGTGAGTGTGGGTATGGCCTTATTCCTACTCTTTACCCACACCCCGCACTCACGCGCACACCCACACCCTTATTTTCATGTCTCATCGCAAAACCTGCGAGTACGTGAAACATGTCATCATCAACGAAGAAGATAAGCGAATAGGACTGATACGAACAAAAGAACCATTTTCTAGACAAGATGTGTTTATTTGAATGCTGTATACTATTATTGCTTTTACATCAGGTCTTAACTATGAAAAACAAGTAACGCTGGTCCATGTAATTCGCTTGGCCCTCGACTGAATATTCGGCTCTTTTGGTGTTTTATACTGCTTTACATTCTTCAACGAAGCTAGTATCCAACGTTTCAAAAGTATGGGTAGGTGTGTGAACGTTAAAATTGACGTCAACCTCGTTGTGTACAATGGTATACAAATCCATGTGATCATTTTTGTCATAAATCGATCTAATCAAATTGATACCCACACATTTATACTCAACAGAAATCTAGATGAACTACACTACGGCGGCCGTATCCGCAAGCTCTCGAAAAGAGAGATTATATTCAATTTTTTGAGAGGTCACGAAGCAAAACGCATTCGTGACACCATTGTGAAAACGTGGCATACTCCTTGAAAATTCTACTAGAACTCCGTATGCTTACTAGCACATCGACCGACAATGTTGTTCGCTAGAACATCGTTAGAAAAATACAAGTTCATCTGAACTTCTAGCTTAAAATAAATTAGATAAAATCTGATCTGTAATCCGAATATCACACTTGAGAGAAGCTTCTGCCCGAGGTAGCCGCCGGACTAGACAAATAATTTGAATATACCCGTAAATATTCCCGCACGTGAATGAACGCAAACAAGAACACATACCAACAGAAAACTTCCTCTTATTTCATTGATATCTACTTTCGATACAGCGAATATAAATTCTTTGAGTGATGTTTCCCGTCACATGTGCTATTCACATATTGTACACGTGCTGAAAAGCGGGTGTGGGTGGATGGGTGCGGGTGTGGGTGTGTGAGTGTAGGTATGTGGGTGTGGGCGTAGGTGTGGGTGGGTGTGGGTGTGGGGTTGGGTGTGAGCGAAGAGGCTATAAGCACCTACCAGCACCCACGCCCACAGCCACAGCCACAGCCACACCTACCCGCACCCCCATCCCATCCACACCCACACCCACACCCACATACCCACATCCACACCCACACACCCACACCGACAGCCACACCCACACACCCACAACCACACCCACACCCACACCCACACCCTTTTTGTGAAACATATTTGATTTTCCACTCTTTGTATCACACTGTTTTTTACTATCCTGTTTCTTTTGTTTCCTGAACATGTTTTATAATTAAACAGATTATGTTATTCGCTTTATATTATTATATATTTACAGGCAGCTTGAAATTAAATTTAACGGTTACAAATAAATACTCGAAAAAGAATTGTATGCTTTTCCATCTCAACAATGTAGTTTATGCTAACAGAATTTCACTTTTTATGTTCTTTTCTTTTAATAGTTCACTATCAGAATGGAAAAAAAGCAACAACTCTTTTGTTTATTAAATATTAAAAAGAACTCAAGTTTGTACTTTTTGGGTTTTTTTCCAACCTACACCCAGTGTACAAACAAAGCTCCATTTTATTTTTACATTCTACATTCTTTGACTCTTTATTTTTTTTTCATTTTCATTTCATGAGACAAGATAACTATAAATATCTGCAATGAATGACACTGAACAAGTAGAGATAGAAAATACTCGAATAATATATATAAAGAAATTGTGAGCAATAGAATCGATATGAAGCATCATGAAATAACTGTCTCTGAATCTCAGTAGTTAACCACAATCTTTTATAATGATACATTTGTGGAGTGTAAAATGACAATCATATTAGAAATATTCATTGTATTACCAACGAGTTTTTCTCATTTGCAGATTTGTTCATGTCGAAAGAGTAACTATCAAGATCTTGACATGCTTTTTGTACATTTGTTGAAATAATGCAAACTTTTCCCGTATTTTTAGAACTTCTTCTGTCAAAAATAAACAAGTTCACTTAATGAATTCATTAAACATTTTAGAACAATTTTTTTTCTTATTTGACTGACTATGAATTAAATTATCGTATCTGTGCTTTTTACTTTGTGTGATACAATCATATATACTTTTATTCAGACTAAAACTAATAACATTCATTCAATGTACTTGAATTATTCTTATCATTGTCGATGATGACTGTTTTTGTGCTGAATGATCTGTGTTAAAAATTCTAATTATCTTTCTTGTAAACATCAAACATTGTCTCGTTTTTCAAGGTGGATTGACGATAAGACCCATTCACTTTTACACTGTCTTGATGGATATAACATGCTTCAGAAATGAATGAAATATCTTTCTAACATGTAAAATAAAATGGAGAAATTTGATTCTTTTTCCACTGTGTTAGTTTTCTTTCTTGATCTATCAAAAGAAATTTGTAGAATCATGAGAGAACTTTTCCTATGGCAACCAGAGCTATCTCTGACTGACAAGTATCAATTGTCTCGGCATAAAAATACCTATCGATTCTAGATGTATTGTCACCAATTTCCTCAACAAATCTACTGTTGGAATGTCATTTGCTCGAACTATGTTGTCTTTCGACAAGGACTCAACAGGTGTAACGTAATACAGTAGTGAGAGAGTTAAAACTAACTGAGTTATAACTGCTTGACTTCTCAGTCAAAATGTTAATTGAGTAATAACTATCAACCATTTTAACTCGATTATCTTTTTGAGTCTTTTAGTAGATTTAATTAAGTTGAAATTAGTAATTATTTTGATTTAATTGATATATTGGATAAAATAAATTAAAATATGTGTTTTACATTATTGTTTACTTGAAACATTTAATATTTATAGATTATTCTCTCAGAGGTTTTATCATGTATTCATCTGCAAATCACATTTTCTCGTATTTATTTATTAAGTGTGAATCAACATATAACACAACATTTGTTTTGTTGTATGCCTATTTGTAATTTATAAAGTGTGAGCAGCTGAGAGTAGTATTTAAAAACTGAAACTACTGTATTCTATTTCATATATTCTAAAATGGTAATCATCGTCAATATATGTTGTGAGAAAAATTTAGATAATGCTCTTTATTAGTATAATTATTTATAGTTTACTTTAACATGAAATAACTATATTAAGTTATATTCAGTTGATTCTTATATGTCCATAACTACTTTTATCAGCACATAGATTATTCTGCTGTTTTCGTTCTTACTCGTTAGTATATCGACGAACGCGAGAAGAACAATGAAAGAATAAAAAAATTAAGGCAACAAGATAAAGAAAAATGCTTCCCACATTATTCAGAAGAGTAAATTGGACGATGGCTCGTTGATGCCTGATGCGAGCGTACCTTACTTAAGGCATGGATATGACTAATAGTTTTAAACAGTCTCAACCCATATAAAAAAAATTAGAGTAATAATGAGATTTAAATAGATTAAAAAATGATTATAATAAAAAGTAATCGAAAAAATCTAAATTTCATGAATTCTTCTGATTAAATTCGAGTATAAGCGATTAAAACTTGTGGAAAAATCGTTGATTTTAATTGGTTTTTCTTCGTGATAAATGAAAAAAATCTTTAATCGATTTACTTTCGATTGCATCATTATGATCAATTTTTTTCATCAAGTTTTAATCGATTATAATCGAAATTCATTAGCATAATCAGGGTGTGGGTGTGGGTGAGATTGGGGCTGTGGACCTATTCTATCTTCGCCGACACCCACACCCACACCAACCCTCACATCCATACTCATATCAATACCTCAAATCTATACCAACCCCCCACACCCACATCCACATCCATTTCTCAACAAGTCATCCAAAAATTGATGTATTCACATATTTTTGCTTTGCTTAAAGAAGAAGCAAACAATCAGAAAACCACTATGTGCTGAGTAAATATCTCGAACTCCTCTGTATATATATGTGTTGCTTTTTGTTCTCATACATCAAAAAAATATAAAAAGTTCATTTCAATGCAAACGAAACTTTTGTTGTACACTAATTGGATGCGAAAGGGAATTAATTGCTATGAAAAGTCTGTAATTTATAAGAATTCCTACAAGATTCTTTTACATCATTAAAAAAAAAGTCAACTTCATGAGCTTCTTTTAAGTGACATAAAAGCAACTGTAAATTTCATTTTTATACAATTCATCTTTCGAGAAATACAAAAGAACACGATGTGGGGATCAAATAGATTTGCGGTAGTGCCCAGAACTCCAGTAAGAAACTTCAATGACATCGAGCAACAACCAAAGAGATATAAAGAAGTAGAAGAGGATCTCAATAAGTGAGATATTTTTTATCGCTTATTTGATTGATGAAACAAGAAATTGTTTAAGGTATTGTTGCTGGTGCTCAGTTGCAGCAATAATTGGAGCTTTAATTGGTTTGATAATTGCTGGAACAGCTCTTGGCATAGGAATTGTATTGCTTGTGAAAACATCAGGTAAGAAACTACTAATGAATGATTAAGATACTAGAAGACTAACGATCGAAGAAGGTACAGTTTTTAGTGAATTTAGAAACGAAAGATCTGCTTTTTCGTCGTCGGTAGCAAGGAAAAATATAAATGTGAAAATTGATTAGATCAGAACAAAGAAGAGCGAAGAAGTAAAAATTAGAAAAAAATCAATACAGTTTTTAAGAAGGCAAACACAAAAGTAAATTATACCTTGTCTAGTTGTCATGAAATTTTGTTGGATCTTTGAGGAAATTCTAGCATCTTAGAAACTGAGAATTTGCTTGTGTACAAAATCTTCGAAAATAAAAGTGGGTTCTAGGAAATCTCAATGAACAATTGAAGCGCAGTATTTGAACTTATTCTTTGATTCTTTTTTACTAGAGTGGATATAATCTCATTTTTGGGATAATAAAAAAGCTTGTCAGCGCAGCTCTTTTGAAGCTAAAATGTGGAACTCACATAAACCTTCTAGCTTTATGTAATGAACACAAAATACTGGATGTAAAAAATCACTCGCGGATCATTTTTTTTTGAAGAAGAATTGACCATTAGAATAGGCAGCTCTTTGATTTCTGCATTTATAATCGAAATTTTTACATTAATACGAACGCCCTATTTTTTGTCGCACCATTGCTATCAGAGATCCGAACAGGCCGTCTGATCTGTGGTTTTTTCTTTATAATAAAACTAACCGCATATTTGGAATCATCACCAAAAACTTAGTCGGCTTATGCTTGTTTCAAATTTTTCTGAAAAAGTTTTTTTTATCGAAAAATTCATCTGTGGTCGACTCGGGATTTTAATTTAAGAATATTTTTACTGTAAATTTTTCATATGTCAAATATTAGCACTTAAAAACTTCATATAATTTTCGTCGAAATCCTTGAGCCAATGCTTGGAAACCTTTCCTCATCAGTCATATCTATTCAAGATGTGCTTACAAAAAAGCCATTTTTTTTTTCATAATGCCAGTCTTTTTATTCACTCAGTTATTATTCGTTGTCAAGATGTTCAACTAATAAATGATTATAATAGTCATCTTAAATGAATTCAAACGACTTCCTTAGCTCTCTACAATAATATTTTTGCTTCTACCCCATCGAGCAGTCATCCTATTCCGCAAAGTTGAACATTACGCAACCAGTTCCGACCCCGGAATCGTTTCCCGCGATTCCGGAATCGAATAGAAACTGAGTCCGCAACAACTATTAGGAATTCCGTTTAATTCCGAAATTCCCCAATTAAACAACACCGGAATCGATGGGAATTGGTAGGAATTCAGTCCAATTCCGTCTAATTCCGCAATTACAACTTGTATTTTCATTCTATCCATCTTTATCGATGTAACGACCATTCGATTCCGCTTAAGGATTCCGGATTTGAGCGGATCCGGAATCAGTGGGAATTGGTAAGAATTCCGTCCAATTCCATGCAATTCCGGAATTACAACTTGTGGGTGTGGGTGTGGGTGTGGGTGTGGATGTGGGTGTGGATGTGGGTGTGGGTGTGGGTGTGGGTGTGGGTGTGGGTGTGGGTGTGGGTGTGTGGGTGTGGGTGTCGGTGTGTAGGTGTGTGTGTGTGATGAGAAGATATCCGCACCCACACTCACACGCTTATCCACACCCCACACACGCAATCACAGCCACACCCTACAGTTATAAGCCTCAACCGATGACCGTGATACCAAGGCTGAGCGATTCCGGAATCACTAGGAATTCCGCGGAATTCCTTCGAAATCGTTGCGATTCCGGATCCGTATGATACCTGGAATTCGGTCCCGAAATTACATCCAGTTGTAAGCCTCAGCCAATCACGGTGATACTAAGGCTGAGCGATTCAGGAATCACTAGGAATTCTGCCGAATTCCTTCCAAATCGTTGCGATTCCGGATCCGTAAGATACCCGGAATTCCGTCCCGGAATTACATCCAGTTATAAGGCTCAGCCGATGAGTGTGATACGAAGGCTGAGCGATTCCGGAATCACTATGAATCCCGCGGAATTCCTTGCAAATTCTTGCGACTCCGGATCCATAAGATACCCGGAATTACATTCAGTTGTAAGCCTGAGCCGATGAGTGTGATACGAAGGCTGAGTGATTCCAGAAATTACTAGCAATTCCTTCGAATCGTTGCGATTCCGGATCTGTACGATATCCGGAATTCCGTCCCGGAATTACATCCAGTTATAAGGCTCAGCAGATGAGTGTGATACGAAGGCTGAGCGGTTCCGGAATCACTAGGAATTCTGCGGAATTCCTTACAAACCCTTGCGATTCCGGATCCGTACGATATCCGGAATTCCTTCCCGGAATTACATTCAGTTATAAGCCTCAGCCGATCACAGTGATACTAAGGCTGAGCGATCCCGGAATCACTAGAAATTCCGCGGATTTCCTTCCGAATCCTTGCGATTCCGGATCCGTCCAATACCCGGAATTCGGTCTCGGAATTACATCCAGATATAAGCCTCAGCCGATCACAGTGATACTAAGGCTGAGCGGTTCCAGAATCACTAGAAATTCCGCGGATTCCCTTCCGAATCCTTGCGATTCCGGATACGTCCAATACCCGGAATTCGGTCTCGGAATTACATCCAGTTATAAGTCTCAGCCGATCACCGTGATACTAAGGCTGAGCGATCCCGGAATCACTAGTAATTCCGCGGAATTCCTTCCAAATCGTTGTGATTCCGGATCCGTATGATACCCGGAATTACATCCAGTTATAAGCCTTAGCCGATGACTGTGGTACCAAAGCTGAGCGATTCCGGAATCACCAGGAATTCCGCGGAACTCCTTCCAAACGGTTACGATTCCGGAATCACTAGTAATTCCGCGGAATTCCTTCCAAATGGTTACGATTCCGGAATCACTAGGAATTCCTACCAAATGGTTGCGATTCCGGATCCGTGCGATACCCGGAATTA
The DNA here is from genome assembly GCA_905250125.1 of Rotaria sordida. Taxonomy (NCBI): domain Eukaryota; kingdom Metazoa; phylum Rotifera; class Eurotatoria; order Philodinida; family Philodinidae; genus Rotaria; species Rotaria sordida. The sequence continues at coordinate 15,718 of CAJNOL010002686.1, read as the reverse complement.
GATGCAGTTATAAGCCTCAGGCGATGAGAGTGATGGCAAGGCTGAGCGATTCCGGAATCGATAGGATCTGTTGTAAATGATTCCGGAATCGGATTGTGGCCTGGTTGAATGTAGTTCCGGAA
>CAJNOL010002686.1:0-15496 GCA_905250125.1 Rotaria sordida | reverse complement strand
AAAAAGCATTATGCCACTGGAATCGGCTCAGTGAGCTCTACAAGCTAGTATGTTTTTCGTTTGAAATATCGATTCACACTTGTGAATCTCCTCTCGTTAGTAAAACATATGTTAAATTTGACGAATACCAAATTCTAAATTTGCGTTGTTGTACGTAATCTCCAGCTCTTTGCTTCGATAGAGTACTGAGTTTGTGACACGATCATCTGAGCTGAATTTTAGATTTGTTTTTTTTCATTACTACTGTAATTTTTAAGTTTTAAAAATAAGATAAAAATTGTGTTCAATTCTAAAAATATTTCAAAGATATCATATCAAGTCATCATTTAACAGCGTAAAAATTTTTGAAATTCTCTTGTTGCCGCTATCTACCGCGTATAAATTGGCTTGTGTTTGTAATCCCAACAATAATTGTACCTTCTGATTGACCGGACATAAAAAACTGAATACGATTATTTGAGGCATCAGTAATATAAACGTTACCCATTGGATCGAGTGTTACATCGGTAGGATAATTGAATGTCGTTGATGAATTTCCAGGTGATCTAGTAATATTATCAACAACAAGTATTCAACTAATTGCTTCCAACACTCAACGAACAATATTATGAGCTCCAAAATTAGCTATTACAAGACTGTTGGTGAATGAGTCGAGATATATTCCAACCGGACTATACAATTCTATATTGCTTGTTCCTGATCGATTATTTCGGTCTACCATAGTACCTATTAACAATGCCATATGGATTACGAAGTTTATTATTGGAAGATCCGACAAAACCTATTGTTAAAATTATCCATAAAATAGAAGTGTACAAAGATATCTAGGTAGAAAATTCCCCTTGTTTTCCCATATTCAATAAAGTAGAAAAAACAGATTTATCAATTTTTATAGCATCACTAATGATTATCTCATTGTTATGTGTAATATTCTATGGTTCTCACGGTTTGTTCAACAGTATTTATATTTTTCGAAGTACTTTCATTCCCACAGATGTTGTGTCAATTGATAATATCCTTTACATTATTCATAATAGCATTTTTCTTCAGATGGCAATAGTTGTTTTGACAGAAAATTTTTTGTGGATAGACGATCGACAACATCTACCTTTGAAATACATGGAGAATCATAGTATTGTTAAAAAAAGCCGATTAGAATTTGAAAATTTTTATCTTCGATACAGAAATAACAATAACCAATACCTTCTAATTATTTTAAATTCTTTTGCGACTTTTTTTCCTGAAGCTATGAAATAAATTACAAGTCGAACGTAAATATTTGATTTGTCTCGTATTTCTGCTGCTAAAACTCCTACTACTGTATTATCTGAAAGACTACAAATTTATTCTGAAAATACTGAACAAAACTAGACCGAAATACTTTCACATATGCTGCTGCCTATACGCCCAGAATATGCCTATTAATTTGAAATAGAAATCTATTACTGGTAATTTAGAGAATGACAAAACTATAAAAAATTTATGGAAGCGATACTATAGGTATGGTTTGAAATGATTTCAAAAATTGGTACAGATTTTCGAGTAGTAACGAGTTTGAAAACTTACTGAAGGTTTTTTAGGATACTACTCTTTTACGAGCGAAGTTCAAGCCTAATACTCATGCAGAATTATCATTTGAAAAATGAAAATCGTAGAAAAAATTTTCAAAGGAGCATTTTTTACACAATAAAAAATAGATATATTAACTGATTATATCACTGGCATCACTTTCAGCTGCATAACCAGCTAAAGTAATTCCTTGTATTTTGAATTGATATTATCCCTCTTCAAGATTTGAAAGAACTGCAGATTGGGTGGTATTTACAGTTGTCAACAATAATTTTCATTGACTATTTAAATGACTTTGACCATAAATCTTGTACTGTTGAATACTTCCACTTCCGTATGCAGGTTTTGTCCAACTAAGTGTTGTATTTCGACATGAAGTATCTGTGACATACGGACGTTCTAGTTTACTTGGAATTTCGAAATTGATACGAACACTATTTTGCTAAAGAATAGTTGTTATTCCTTTATTCATTTCAAATTTATTGATATATTGTTCATCAACAATGAATGCAATATTTTTTTTTGTCAATATTACCTTTAGCAAATTTAATAAATAGTGTAATTTGTTTCTGAGTTGATGCAAGATTATTGTGATTAAACTAACAATCGATCTTTATATTCTTATCAACTTGTCGTTTGGTGTTATCATTAAGATATTGAAATAGTTCGTTTAAAAATGAATCATTTTCTTCTGCAACATGGCTAATCAAGCGAAGGATAAATTCATGATTAAAATTCTTTTGAACTGCAGTAAATGAAGATGTGTTAACAAATGAATATTATCTTGTTTTCTCAAATCATTAATAAATGTCGTAAATATATTTTTTTCTTCAGTTTTGAATAGAATCCAGTTCTTTAATTTTTGTTTGATACATAAAGAAACATCAAACTTTTCCAATAGATCAGTTAGTGTTCTCTCTTCCAGAGACGTGCCACGAATTTTGGGTAATAATTCCATCTTTTTTCTTCGTATATCAATTTCAGTTCAGACATTCGAGTACAAAATGTTAACAATTGTTGTTCAATTCCATAGAATATCTTCAGAGATGATAAATTCTTTTTATATCATTTAAAGTAATTATTAATTCATGTAGACTATTGATAAGTTCTACAGATTTACTAAAAATATGATTATAAATTTGATGAAATGTTTTCTTTGCTGCAACAAAATCATCTAATAAATACAGCGGATATATCAATACTTGTTTTGGTTTGGTATATTCATTGTTTTTTTCAAGAAGGTTCGGTAGTTGCTTGAGTAATTTGATTGCTTCATTAAATGAGATTGGATTAGATTCAAGTTGAATATCATTATAATATTGACATGTTAATGTTTCAGCCAGTTGTTTCTCCTTATTGGTCAGATCTAATTGATCGATACCAGAGATTTGAAGTGCTTTAGTTTTTTTCAAAAGTTCCCTAACAGAATTATGAAGTTCTGTATGACTTTCATTATCCGATAATTTGCGATTAAATACAAGAAAGATTTCAACACCTTAAACAAAATCAGTAACAACATGTATTGCAACTTGTTGATCAAATAGGTCTTGATGCTTTATATCGCCTTTGGTGAAACGATGGTTTGCCAATTGATGAAAATGTGTTGTTATCGAATATTGCAATATGAACTGTTCATTCTGTTTGATGCTTTGACGATAATCGATTAGTTTACTAGAAACTAGATAAGTCCACAAGACCAGCGAAAACACTGAGTTTAAGATTATTATCTATTTCCAAAAAAATTTTTCTCTCTGTAAAGATATTAATTATATGAATTTCAAAACTACTAGATGATGATAGTTAACAAAGTCTATCGGTTTTATAATTATACAACATGTCAACTTTGAATGGACGACCGACGGCCATTATTTTTAAGGCTGAAATCTTATTACCTGATATTTTTAAAACTATAACTGAATTGTGTTGGTTTATTATTATACAACAAAAAGATTTTAATATTCTTATGTTAGAAAAAAAAACTTGTCTTTAGGACTTCTTTTCTGACAACGTACTTCGATAAATAATAGAAGAATGATAAGAATGGTATCTTTCTGTCTATGAAAAAAGACGATAAAAATGTTTTCTATGCAAGTTAAATCCTGATGAATTTACAATCATGGACTATGAAATAATGAAAAATTTCATATTTACAAAGAACACGAATTGCATATTTAACAATAGGATTCATGTTTGAGCTCAGGGTATTTATAGGTTTAATGATGAACTAATTCAAGTGTCAATCTGAGAAGTATTTATAAGCATTCTATTCTGAAGTATTTGAATGCATAATCATTCATCGATCAACATTTATTGAAAGAAAAGGCGACTGTGGGTATGGTAGTGGGTGAATGGCATATACCCACATCTACAACCATACTTCTACCCAGGATTCCCGATTAGGGAGGGAAAGGAAGGGGCTTTCCCCTCTCCGCCCCAAAATTCCAGACTTTCTGCAAAAATTTTAAAGTTCAGTTCAGCAGAAAGCTCCTACATTTGTTGGATTAAAATTAAACCACAGATGCTTCCTGCCAAATTTTTAGTCCCCCCCCCCCCACTCCCCAAAACAATCGGGAACCCTGCTCCTACCTACAGCCACACCCGCACCCATACACCATGGCTACCCAAACCCCATGGCTACCCAAACTCATATACACACACCCGCAACCGTCGCACTATTATTTATGGGTCACCTTGTATATATTTGTGAATTTCCTCGCTGACAATCTGCGCAGCTCAATCGTCTTTCCTATTTTGATGTCATAAAGATTGCGCTAGCAGGTTTTTATTGCCACAATGGATATCTCCAGCATATAAGTGAATTATGAATCATTTAATATCAAGAATCTTTCTTGTAATTTAACAGGACACAGTCTAGGATTCTAGTTATTGAACATATGTCATATTGTGACGGATAATGTGAGACACTGATTAATTAAAATGTGATACAATGTCATTCAGAGACATTTTTCATGTTAGAATCTCTGATGAAAAGATACAAGACGATTTAGTGACATGTGTTTAGGGCATGAAGAGTCTAAGAACTTTTGTTTAGCATCCATCCCATGGATTTATACATGTCTTCGTAGCTTCCAAGATTTTTTTAAAACTTTCTTTAAATTCTGATACTCATTTTATTTTTCAACGTAACGAATTAGGAAGGGAAATATCTGCCTGATGCTAGAACATTTTTTGATCATACAATTGAAGTTTGGCTTGTCCTATTAAGAGATTGTTAAGACACACGCCACTTATCTGACTATATGCTGCATTTCTATAAGTAAAATTTTGTTCATTTCTTTATTCAGTGTAGTTGAAAAGAAATCATAGTTACCGTTACATCTCTTGAGAATAATGGTAAATAATAAGATAGATTTGATAATATCGATGTGATTTCTACACTCAAAAAATTTTGTTTATGGACAGAAGAAAAAAAAGTATTGCCAGGTGTAATACGAAAGAAAAGAAAAACGGCGTTGTTATACGCTATTCACTGATTTGAATAGAAATTGCACAGGTAAAAGTTGACAAACGAAAGAATGCAATGTATTACTTTTATATTTTATTGACTCTAGACGTCACACGATCACATTTGATTCATCCATGATTTACATACAATTCCTCATCAGTAGAAAAGAAACATTTTTACTTGTATTTTAATTGTACGTTAACAAAGACGAAATTTTTTATTGGCAGATTCAAACAAAAAATAATCAAGGTTGGTATCATTTTTATCCTTGAATAACATCAATCGAAAAAGTGAAAAGATCTTTGCCTTGATCAAAAAATATATATGGACAATTCTTTATAAACAATACGAACTTAAACGAGTGATCAACTATAGAGTGAATCTTTTATCATTCTTCTTACTTCGATTATGACAGACACATTATCGATGCAGACTCATAGACCATGACATACGTACTCTACGATATAAAGTTTATTGTATACTTTAACTACTTTCAATCCTGGAGAATCGTTCATAAAGTTTACTTTATTTTTACAGGACCAGATACAGTCGAAAAGGTGCTGATATCAGATATAATTATTGCTTTATTTAGCAATGAAGTGATGCATCCTGTTTTGGATAATCTTGAAATATTCAAGATACTGAGACAAAGAGATTGACTGCGATAAAAATTTGTGCTGAATTTGGCTAAATCTCGCATTGTTTGTCACATGATATACAGTGTCTTCACTTGTGTTCTTTTAACTGAGCTACAGGATAAATCGTAGAGATAACGTATCGGACACTGAGAATGAATGTGTAAGTCATCGATGGACCTAACTCATGTGCCTGAGAGGGTCAATACCGAGACGGGGTTTGAGCCAAACGGTCAATGTACTGATTGACTATAGTTATTTTCTATTCTTTTTTGAATTTCATTCGAAATGCGTTCGGATTAAAGTTATGCAACTGGTATGGAAGTGCATCTTTAACTCTCTAATCGACTGTGGGTGTGGGTATGGATTGATAATACTAGAATCTAAACTCACACCCAAACACCTACACCTCACCCACACCCTACACCCACACCCCACACCCACATCCCACCCACACCCACACCCATACCCACACACCCGACCCACCCCACCCACACCCTTTTCACGCTGCATCTTCTGGTATATTTTGTTTTTTCAATACAACATATTATGTGATAATAAAGTGGAATGCAAAAATACCATATCGATTATGATCTGAATACTACCAGCTGGTTTTCAACAAAATTAGTTCTTATCGAAATTTTATTATTATGATATAAGTTTAATAGTGATCAAATAGCATAGAAAGATAGAGCAAAAGACACTCTATCTATTCATAAAAAAGAAAATTTTTTCAAGCTTTCTATGAGAAAAAAAGGAACCTCCGCCACTACTTTGGGGCTGCCCTAAGTATTTCCGTTCTGTATATTTTATTTAATCGAACATAGTACTCTCACAGTATTATAATCATATAATATTTATATAGAGATTTTTATAATAAATCAACGTATTTAATAGACGGTTTCTTTTTTTATCGTTTTGTATAGACTAAAAGAAATAGACTACTCAATATGTCTATTTCTTGTAAAAAGCGTATATGAACACTGTGTGAATGTAATATTGTAAGAATATCTTGTTTTGTCTAAAAACTTTTTTTTTAAAAGACAAAATGTTATTTATTCATTTGTTAATTGGTAAATATTACTTAAAATTGTGTTATATTAAATAAAATATACATAAAATAATTGGAAATCTACGGAAAGAAATGAAATCTGACTACTACGATTTCATCAATCTTTCTTTCACGTAAAAAGTTATGTTATTGCGCAACCGTGACATAATATTTCTCAACTTATATTATTCTTACTCATTTTTGCGAACAAAAAGAAAAAAAAACAACTTTCGCAATAGGATAAGGGAGAGAGAAAAGAAAAGCAATTATTTATGATATACAAGTCATAATAAGACACTCATCAAAAACTTTTTATGGAAAAGCACAATATAATTAGTAAAATTGTTACTAAATACATTCACAATTCGACTTCATTGATGCATACAAATACAATCAAAGACGCATTGAATTCATCATATTCAATAATTGACGTTGGTGAATCATCAAGACTGATCAAAAGTGAGATGCATCATTCTGAAATTGTTCGTGATGATGAAGAAGATAATATGGATTATTCAACAACTCATTATCGACAACAATCCATAGTGTGCCAAACAACAACAAAAGATGAACGACCACATCGACCAAGTTCAAATAATGATCGATGGAAGCGACGTCGAAGTTCTTCGAGTGATGATGGCGATTGTCGACGACATTATTCATTACAATCGGTCGAACCAATTGACGACGACGATGATAAAAGATCATTAAAGCATAAAACAAGAGAACATTATCAAGAATCAACATCAGTAATAACGAACGAATATGTTTCTACCACAATTATCGAAGAAGAAAATGATCATAAACAAAATCATGGTCAAACATTATCAAATGATTTATTAAAAAACAATGATCAAGACGAAGGAGAATCGGGTGTACCTGTACAGCCTATCTACCATCGGAGCCGTTTTGATGATGATGAAGAGGAAGACGATCGAGATCATCACTATAAACGATCACTTAGTTATTTGTCGTCGACATCGACCAATTCACTTTCATTCAATGAAGAAGAACAAAAATTCACCTCAATCGATACTCATCTGAAGTTAAATGAACATCAACAACTTAACTTTTTCCTTAATTGTCCTACTATTCGAGGATGTCGTTATGTAGATGAATATCAATTTCTAAGTCATATTGGAGAGGGAACTTATGGTACTGTGTTTCGAGCACGAGAAAGAAAAACAGGTAAGATCGTTGCTTTAAAACGATTGAAGATAAAAACAGAACAATGTTTTCCAATAACTTTTTTACGTGAAATTTATTGTAGTTCAAAATCACAACATGAAAATATTATCATTATTCGAGAAGTACTCGTCGGCAATCATTTGAATCAATTTTATATGGTTATGGATTATGTTGAACATGATTTGAAAAGTTTAATGACATATACAATGCAAAGACCATTTTCAATCGGTGAAGTCAAAACATTAATGCTTCAACTCTTATCAGGTGTCAATCATCTTCACAACAATTGGATTATTCATCGAGATTTAAAGACAGCAAATCTATTACTCAACAATCAAGGTATTCTTAAAATCGGTGATTTTGGTCTTGCACGTGAGTATAGTACACCGCTAAAACCATATACACCATTAGTTGTTACTCTTTGGTATCGTGCACCTGAACTATTACTTGGGATTAAAGAATATTCGACAGCAATCGATATTTGGAGTGTTGGTGCAATATTTGGTGAACTTTTATTGATGGCACCATTGTTTCCTGGTCAGTCCGAAATGGATCAATTGAATGTAATTTTTAAAGATTTGGGCACACCGAATACACAAATTTGGCCTGAATACAATACACTTCCATTGACTCGAAAGATAAGTTTTACTAATTATCCATATAATCGATTGCAAGCACGATTCGATACAACATTATCTAAAGAATGTTTTGATTTATTGAACAAATTTCTAATTTACGATCCATCCAAGCGAATTTCTACTGAGGCAGCATTGAAACATCAATTTTTCTATGAAAGCCCTTGTCCCATCGATCGATCAATGTTTCCAACATGGTCATCGCGTAATGAACGGAAGGATAAGATAAATCATGTGACTCATTGAATTTGTGGATTCGTTACTACAGTTCCTTGTGCTGCAGACGATTATGACTACACAATAGAACGAATAGTGTTTTCAATAGACTGTTTTCTGTTTCAAGATGGAACTTTTCTTTTTAACTTCTATAATTTTTTGTTTTTTTTTGTAGAAATAATGCACTGTTTCAATAAAAAAATCAATAGTCTTGCTAGATGTGGTCTTTTGCATTTCTAGTGTGGGTGAGTATGTGGGTGTGAGGTGTGGGTGTGGGTGGGTTTGAGCGTGGATGTGAATGATGGAAATACCCACACCCACACTCACATGCATGGTTTGTCGATGAAATTATATGAGAATGTTTTTGGTTAGAGAGATCAGCAGAAATGAATCAAAACAAGCTTATAAAAATGTCCAAGAATGAATCTTTAAAAATGTCTATATCATTGAACGTCCAGAAAAAGCTTTGCGAAACAAAATGTTCATAATTGGAATAAGGAGGAAAATAATCATCAGAAAAAATACGATGTTGGTTGCCTTTCTTGTCTTTGACGGAAAGTGATAAAGAGCGATGGCGTGTATCACGTATACAATGGAATGGAATATCACAATGAGAAGTATATATAAAATAATAAAAACAAATCGGCTGTACACAGGAAAAACGTTGCTGTGGAGTGTTACTAGAGCCATGAACGATGCAATACCGCCCAAAACGAATTCAGTTACTCTACTATTGCAAGCACTGGTGGAGTGTTTGAAGGACACGATATGCATTAATCGATGCCAATAATATCCTCGTTGCGGGGGACAATACGCTGCCCAACGCAGTTGTTGCGGCTAAATCACATTTTAAATGAAAGGTAGTCAGAATAAATATAACTAAAGATGATCAACTCACCCGTTCTTCAATCCAGATATGAACATCGTACGATGAACTTGCACGAGTTGAACGATAAAATCGACATCTAAACGTGCCTCTGACTAGTCGTCGTGTGCCACAAATTGACAATTCTGGGTCGAAATACCAATGTCGTTCATCTTTGTTATAGGGTGATTGAACAGTAAATGATGCACTTGACAAATGTTGAAATCCATCGATCAAACGGATCATCTGTGCTCTCGATGTAAGAGATAATATGTTTAAATGTTCAACACACGGGAAAATATGTAATAATTCTTCAATTACGTAATTCATGCTTTCTGAATGAGGACAAATCTTAAGTGTTCGAATCTGTTCGAATCGATCGTATCGTATTTGTTCAATGGAATCTAGTGAGAGGTTTTCACTAATGCAGAGTGTGTGAAGACAGTACATGTTGAGTAAATAGAAATTTAGAGATTGTATATCGTCGAATGACAATATAGTCAAATATTGTATACGATTGAGATCGATCATTGTCGAGATGATATGCAAACTATCTTCGTTCGGATTCGGTGATAAATTGAGTTTAGTGACATGTTCGTAGAATATTGTATCATCAGATGTTTTCCAAATAGAAGGTGATGACAAATCAGAACTATTAACTTCCACTGGGGCAAAGTAAGGTATGGAAAAAATGTGTTGATTGTTGTAAGCCACATACCAATGTTTCTCACGAAGCCAAAATTCAGTACGAAATGAGTCGAGAGTTAACTCATCGAGCGAAGAAAGAAATTCAAACTTGAAATTGAACGTAAGAAGACCTTCACTCAGTATTTTCCATCGATGACCATCGGCCAGATCATGATCACCTTTCACATGCAATTCAAAGTGTATCAGTTGGGTTAATTTGGGTAAAAATCGTTCCATTTGTGCTATTGATATTCGTGAATCTGTAAATTACAAGTAAAAATAAAAACAATCATTTTCGTATTACCTAGTATGATCATCTATTCTCACCGTCAATTTTCAGAGTGAGTCGGTTCAATTGAGAACATGGAGATAAATGATGAATACTTGATATATCACCTTGAAGTGAAATATTAAGTGATCTTAACTGTGGCGCTTGAGAGAAAATTCTATTCAGTTCATCTATAGTTGACTTTCCTAATGTCAAATGATGAAGATGTAAAAGTTGTATCGTTGGTGATATTTTCAAATTCGATAAATTTAATCGATTTAATCGAGGTAATGCTCGAATAGCAGTTTCTGCAAAACACGAATTCATATCTATGATCATACCTGAATAGTCATAGGTCCAATTTGGACACTTGGTTTTAATGCCTTTTGTATCATATGTAAGGAAACGGAGTAGTTCAAGATGATTCAAATTAGAGAAGATCGATTCTAATGAATCGAGTTCAATCTCGATTAATCGAAGTGATTGAAGTTTAATGAACTGTTCAATTCGAAAATGTGTCAAAAACAAATCTGATTGACCCGGTGTATCATTAGCATCAGAGAGTGTAAGCGAGATGACTTGTAAAGGTCGAATATGACGACAAACAAGATCGAAGTGTGATTTGGAAATCGAGCTGAAGTTGAAACAATAAGACGAATAAGAGAGTAAGATAGTATCGACATAGTCACTGATGTTCGTAAACGAATGAAGAATTTCATGAGCTAAGAAATAGCTGAAAATAACATGAATTAGTTCGATAGGTAATAGATCAAATGCGCAAATATGTCGTGACATGATGAAATACTTATGTTGACGCAGTATTACCTTTAAATAGTTTGTTGGAAAAAAATCGAACATGATTCACAAACTGTTGACAATTTCGTATGCCGTATAATTCGCTGTTAGTTACCTATAGTGACGATGACACATACTTCATCCACCGACGTTAATAATCCTGCAGGAAAGGAAAGAATAAGAAAAAGATGCAAGTACTGAAAAGAAAACAATGACGTGCACATGTAACATTAGAGTGCAACAACTTATGGGCTGTGAATTTGACTATAAAAGCACGGAAGTATATTCTTGACTATAAACTTCTGAATCTGGAGGGTATCATCCAAGAAGTCAGAAAATGACAAAAAAATGATTGATTCTTACATTAAAATAATGAGAAATCAATCACAGAGAAATTAATAAACAATGAAATAAAATGAAATTTTCGATGAGGGTGCGGGTGGTGGATATCTGAGTGAAAAGAAGAACCACATTAACACCCACAATTACGTCTGCATCAATTACATCCAACCCTATCAATAGAACCACATTCACCCACAGATCCATACTCCACACCCACACCCTTAATAACACATGATTTACCAAAATCATCATATTTAAAAGCAATGTCTATGAAGATTGAAGATGTTGCATGTAAACAATTTCATACGGTTAATATTTCATTACGTAATAGTGACAAATATATGAAAATATGGATTTTATTATAATACTTGGTCATGATGTTTTCGAAGAAAAACAAATATATATTATATTTGTGAAAAGTTTCAAGTCGTAACTCTAGAATCAACTTTCAAAATGACCTGAGGGAGGAACTGCGAGATTTTGTTGAAAAATTCAACAAATATTTAATATCATTAGAATGAAGACTTACAAAATCAAATCATTCTAGTCTTTATTTCTACGCTCACCAGCACTCATTGAATGAGCATAGTTTCGACTCAAAAATAATTTTACATGTGAAAAAGTTCCCTCTTGAATTATGAACTTTTTCCTATAAGAATTCCAAAGTTGAAAACTATCTAGGGATTACGCTTAGAATCAAACAATTGATGTAGAAATTTAAAAATTTGTGTATTTGAGGTTGTATTGTTCATTAGAATCTTAATTGATCTGAAAGATAAGTGATTATAACACAAGTCATTCTAAATGGATCTACATCGAAGGTTATATTTGAGACGCCATATCTCAATAAGGGTTTAAGTGCTCATCTTCATGCAAAAATCTGAGATGAATGATGACATTCTCTACTCGATAATAAAGTAAAATTTACGAACAAAATTCTAGAAAAAGAATAGCATTATTCATTAGTCGTTATTTTTTACTATCTTACAAGTAGAGTTTTGATCCTATTCGAGTTGAAGGAATTCTCTTTGTAATACTAGATAATAATGATAATCATTTTGTGTTTGTGCACCAAAAATCAAGTAATATTAAAGATTGTTTATTGTGTATTCCTGATGGTTTTAAAAATGAATTTTACTCCATACCTATCAATACTACAGTTCTTATGAGAGTGTTGGGTACATTTATCGACTCAGCAGTTATTATAAATGCCGTAACGAAAGAAAACGTGGAACTAATTGAAAAAAAAAGTCATGCTCTACGACGATCTTTACAAACGTGATAGTCAATTTCCAAAAGAGATCATTATTCATTTACTAGGTTTTTTTATTTTGTTCATTCTTGCAATTATCTTTGCCAGTATAACTTCTACTAAATAAATGTCATAGAGTATTTATTTATTTATTCAGGATATTCAATTAAAATGTTGTCCAAGTTAAATGCACTTCACCAAGTATTATTTCAAATGTTATCATAAGTTTTATTTTTTCGTCAATAATTCTGAATACTCGTAACTGTTACAATGGATTGATGTTTGTGATATGTAACAAAATATCAATTATTTGTTTATAAATGTTGGTTAACTTAAAGTTTCAATTTATTTTCTTTTCTCTATCTCGAATAATTTCATTCAAGTAGTAGCACGATGTGTCGTCATTATATGAATAGAATTCTACTTACTATGCATTCAAAAAAAATCGATAGTTAGAGTGCTGCGATTTTCAATTTTAGAGAGACAGCAAAAAAAAAACTTCAATTTTGAGGATATGGTTGGAAGTGTAGGTGTGGATCTTCTATTCAACTACATCCACACCTGATGACGAAAACTTCTTGATAATTGATATCTCATTGTACTGTTCTAAGTCATCTTAAAAGTAATTTTTTCTTGAAAGTAACTGGCTTGAAAAATTCATTGTTGAATTACTTTTCGAATCCATCCAACACCTAGTGGCGAAGTTGAGCGGCCTCAGTCATCATTCGAAATTGAGTCAGCTGAATTCTGCGAAGAGTCTCTCCAGCTGACAGATTATGATCCTGATTATATGTCTTAGAAGATCATTTTTCTCCATGAAATTCACAGCAAATTTCTTTCCATGTAACCAAAACATTGTTTTACACGAAAGCTTAATGGTTTTCGTACCTTCAAATATATGAAACTTTGAAGATCTCAAACAGAATCCAATTCTTTGCAGTGTCGACGAAATTTCATGTGATGCATGAGTAATACGGATCGTTGCATCATAGTATGGTTGTCAACATTTACTCATTCAACATGACTTCATCTTAGTATTGACATTGTATTGTACAATTGGACAAAATCCAATTGCTGGTAGTCAACAAACTATGCCATTTTTCGTTTTCTTATAAATTTTTTTCTGTGCATATGAAAGCAACCATTCAAATACATCATATGAAAACGTATAGGTCTTTGGATGAGAAAAAAAAACAAAGAGAAAACATTTGCATCAGGCCAGATGAAACTCATCTTGTCAGATCCTACGGTGTGGATGTGAGTATTCTTTGCATTTACGCGTTACATTTACTCAGTGTTTGAATCTGGATTTATGATCGAAAATGAGAAGCTATGCTTGAGAGAATATATATATGGAATAACATACAATGTACATATAAAAATTGTAAACTAAATGATCGACATGTTATCCGCAATATTATGGCATTCTTATGTCATATAAAATACATTTAGTATTGTACTTTTTATCCATTGAAGCATGCTACTCAATTTGTGATGTACGTATTAAATATAAACTATAAAATACGTTTGGAGAACTTTTTTCATTAATTTCATCAAATCTTTCGTTATTTATTTGTTTTAACAAAACTACTTTAGATCAAAATTATACATATGACTCGAATCACGTGTAATGAAACTATCGAGCTGTTAAATCAAAAATTATAAATAAAAGTTTTTAACCCTATTATTGTATTGATTACAAGCGACATTAAATTTAAAATGAAATTCAAAATACATTTTAGAGGAAAATGTGAATAAAATATGGCAAGTCATTTACATGATTGGACAAAAAAAACATCTGTAGAAGTTTACAGGTATTTATTTTTTTCATTTCATTTATCTAAAACTCGTATCATCTGACTTAAATCATTGGTTAATAGAGTCTAGTTTTAAGTTCTGATGAAACAATCAGTCTACTAAATAATAATGAAAAAATAAGATGAATATTTTCTACTGATTAAAATATATCGTAACATTTATATGCATTTTATTATTAGCTATATATACATACATCAAATCACGTCTCTTTGGTAATAAAAAACGTATATCACCATTACATAATTGAGATGGTAAGATTGCCATAGTTGGAGGTGGAATTGGTGGTGTTGGTGCTGCATATGCTTTGCTTCGTAGTGGATATACAAATGTGACAATATATGAAAAACGTGATGCTCTTGGTGGTAATGCTAAAACACATGTTTGGCAAGTTGATAATAAGAGTATTACAACTGGATTATCTGTATTAGCATGGCCAGAAAAATTTCGTAATTATATTCATTTATTAAATGAATTAAATATTAAAACAACTATTGTTGAATTACCATTTTTTATTCATAATAAAGAAGAAAATATTATATTTGCTCATGGAAAACAATATATTAATGCTCAACAATATAATAATGATTTAAAACGTTGGATTCGTATGATTAATACTATTAAACATGTATCTAAATTTTTCAATGGTAAAGAAATATCTGTGTATTATTTTTCATTTTTAAATCCTTTTAATTATATTTCAATGAAATTT
>CAJNOL010002685.1:0-33370 GCA_905250125.1 Rotaria sordida | reverse complement strand
GCAGATATTTATGAAGCAATTGATAAGCAAAGAGCAAAGAGAGAGTGCTGAATCTTGCACTCCTTTACCATGTGAAGAAGGAAAGAAAAATTAAAGTTTTTTTTTTCTTCATTAAAAGGGCAACACTCGATCGAATGCGAATCAATTTCATCATTTTTTTCTACTGAGAATCATGTCCGAACAACTGCATCAACAATTGAAATCTTTATTAGTTGAATGTATTCAACATCCAGACCAACTTGACATGTATATGGGCAAAATTATCGAATTCTTCAAAGTTAATGGTGAACAACTTTTTGAAACGAATACATCATCTTCCCGACGAAATAGCAGTATTTTCGATGGGGATATTTCTTCAATACTTTCATCAACCAATCAACGTCGTCTCTCGAATACTTACAATGAAGCAGATATGGCGAATAATATCAACAGTGTGCTCTATGACAATGATGGTATTGATTGATGATCTTTTATTATACATCACTTGTCTATTCAAATTTTTCTAATAACATTTATTTCTTTCATTTCTAAATGTAACAGAATGCCTGTTTTTTTTCTTATAGTAACATCCAAATCCTCTAGTTTTTCATAGTTTTTAATCATGCGTGCTTTTTGTTAAAATTTGTTGTTTATTCATTTTTATAGCAATCAGTAATTTGACAACCATTGAATGATTGATTACTTGTAATTCCGGTGTATTATCTTGTTCGCATATATATTGTTATTAATGCATGAAATAAGAAATTATTGCTAATAATTATCATTTCAAATGTCTACTCTGTGATAAGTTTATCATATTGAAAAATGAGATTGACACTTCGTTGCTAAATGGAATTGCAAGTGAGATGATCGAGGTACATGATATGTAAACCATTTGCTTATGTATCAAAAATTTTCTTTTTCTTTTAAGGAAAAAAAAATAATCGTTCGACTTGATGTTTTAGTTATGGATGAAACTCTATAGAATTCACGATCATGACCTATTGATGAAGAGTCATAGTTGTTTTTACTGAACTTATTACTTAGAACAAGGAAGGCATTTCTGAAAGAGTCAAAATAAAAAACTTTGATCTGAATTTTTGACTATAGATATAACTAATCGTCATTAGAAAAAGTTGTGAAAGTTTGCAAGAAAATGAATGTATCTTTCAAAAGATGTTCAATTCTCTACATAAATCAAGTCTACAATTTAAATTCAATGATTATATATCTTATGAATGTGGATGTGACCATCTGTTGGATCAACAGAAAATAAATCTTCACACTTCAGTGATGTAAGAATATAGAAAATCGAGAATTTTATTTCAAGAAAATTTAAAGAAAGATTAACTATGTTCTCTTAAAAACCATGAACATATTGTTGACCCAACGCAGACAGTTGTCCATTAGGTGCAATCAAACAATTAGTTGAGCCAAGTGCCACATTCAGTTGTCGTTGTGCACCGAACCATGAATATCGTTCTACCCAATGCAGCGAATCCAATCTAGCAATACTCTGTCTCATAAATTCGTTGACTTCTTGTTGAGAAACTGGTTGACTTGGATTCCATGATGTGCATGCAAATTCTGTGACCCAGACTGGATATTTATTACCCAAATGTTTGCGAACTTTGATAATCCAATTAATGAAATTGTCCACACCACGACCATACCAGTGCAGGGCAAGAAAATCAATGTGTCCGCCGACTTTATTCAATTCGTTGAGAAATTGTCGCATCCAGTTGAGTCCTTGTTCAGTCGAAGCAATGGCCGGTGAACCGAGTCGAGCACCTTGAGCTCTGAGAGGTTCAATATATTGTGTCCAAGCACGTGCTGCCTCCACCGGATTCATATTTGCTTGATCACTACGTTCTGGTTCATTAAAACCGAGTACAACTTTTGCACCTTTTGCTTGATTGTAAAATTGATTTCCATTGTGACCTTTGTTGGTACTCCATAACATTGGAACAAATTCTATACCATGAATGTTGATTTTGTAGGGTGACCAATTGTATATCCAGGAGATTTTTCCACCAGAAAAAATATTCGGTGAATCTTGCTTGTTTTCAGATGGCCAAGCAATACCTCGTTTACTCGCACTATAAAAAAAGAAAAGTTGTTGATACATTTCTCTTCAGGAAAAAACAAACTACAAGTAATGATCGAAGTTCTACCGGTATTTATCTATTCTGTAATCTATCTCAACTGCTTCTCTACTAATTTTTCTTGAACGAATCTTCTCTCAAATGTACTACGATTCGGCTAGCGAAGTTGAACAGTCTTCATCTTTCTCCTTCTACTAGATTGAGCATAGAATAGTGTTTTTTACCCTGATATGAGTGGTCCGATTGGATTATCATTCGTTACACCACAGACCATAGTCAGATCATTAGTCGAAAACGCATTGGTTTTAGAAACCGGACCCATTTTCATCCAAAAAGTACCACCATTCCATTGTGTCCAAGTAAAATGAGTACAGCGTGGTGTTGCTGAACATTTTCCACCGCAAAGTTCCGGTTTAATTTGAACATTTTCAAGATCATTGCCATGAAAGTCACAAGACATGGCTCAGTTATTTCCATTCCCCATAATATTAATATTGCTTTTTACAAGATGAATCGATAAAATATCCATGGTCAGAAAAGCAATTTTAGTCCAGAAAAAAAGACTACCAGTCATTTTGTGATACCGTTTGTTCAATGTATATATAAATATTACTCCTAAACATAGAAATTGTTAATTGTTATCAATTACAAATTCTGCTTAGCGAATAGATTAAAAATGATTTCAGATTAAAAAAATATTGATATTCATCAAAATTAAGCCTAAAAATATTATTTATTCATTGATATTTGTTCTACTCGTGAAAGAAAATTTTGAAAGATTAGTTCAAAAAGACTAAAACCTTGATACGGTCCAGGATTATTTCACAATTATTTTCACAAAAAAAAAAAATAACCAATTCAATATAATCTGTACCTTTCGGTATGTACTTCACTTCTGTCAGATAAATTGTCTGCAAGTGAAAACTACTGGACAATATTACACTTTCGATTTATTTGAAGTTATTTGCTTGAAATCGTCGATAGTGATAATAAATAAATGAATAAATTCACTGGGATATGCTAGGTTTTATATACAGAGTATAACGTCTTTTCCCATGATAACAAGATTAGTATGTGTCATTGAAGAAGAGATTTTTCTCACTATGCATGAGTCATGATGAAAGGACAGAGAATACAAAAAAAAAGCAATTATGTTGCGAAAGACAATTAATCACTTACTGGGATAACGAATATGATTATTACACCCTATTAGTGGAAAAAAACCCATAGATACTCATTTGCTTTAATAATATTCTTACACATAGCTACAGAAACAACATGAGAGTGATGATAACAATCAATTAGTTCGATTTTTCTCAAAACACAGGACACATATATATGAATAAATGTGTGTATAACCAGTAGGTCTCGAGTGCTACTGCATGTTCGCATCTTTCAAGCATGAAAAATGCTTTATTTGCTTTTAGTATTATCAATTATCGTCAGATTCAAATCGATCAGAAAAAAGTATTCAAAATGATATTTCCATACGATTATGTTTATATCCTTGTTGATTTTCTAAAGTAAGAAAAAATTATTCATATGAAATAAACGATAGCAAATGAAGCAACTAATTAAGAGAACTAAAAATTGAAATATTCTAGAGAATTGTAAAATACAGAAAGCAGACGGCGTCTGTATAAGAGTAATTCTGTCCGAATACCTTTTCATCACACACTAATTAGCATTCTAATTGTATTAATTGCTTGATTTTTATATACAGTAAAATTTCTCTAATATGAACCCCGTCGAGACCGATGTAAATCGTTCACATTAACAGGACGATCACTTTGGAGTAGGTTCAAGCAAAATTAAAGACGATGAAATTTTTTATGGTATGAGAGTTAAATGTATATATCATCTTCTCCTGTTTGTTATTTTATTTCTTCCAAAGATATAGTTTCCTTTCATTTTGTGTAAAAACGTTGCTTTTCAACAAAATATCACAAAGAATAATCTCACGTATGTCGTACAATTAGAGATTTCATAGGATTTAAACTAGTTTCACTTCGTTTGAATATTTAAATCCTTTGAACTTTTGTGTTTTTTTTTATGAAAGATGTGTTTATGTTGTAGGTGGACTTCTACAAACAAGAGTTGTCTTCACATTTTATACGTCCTTTTCAGCGCAAAAAACTGAACTTTGCTGATCCAAACGTCGTGAATTTTAGTATTAATTTTAAATATCTAGACTCTAGACTATACAATCTATGGAATAGTTTCCAAGGTTTTCAAACTTTCATGATGTATCTAAGAGTCATTCGAACTTTTGGCAACTAATCTCCCGCAATTATCGTTTATCCTATATATAAGATCATTTTTTTTGCTTTGTTTCAATTTTTAGTCCTATTTTCGTTGCAGTAGATATATTTTTTTGACTTTAGTGAGTTAGACAATCCCGAGCCACCAATGAACTTGGATGTGGGTGTGGATGATGATGGTCTTCTCACCCACATCCACACCCTCTTTTGAGGCCATATCACTTCAAAATTAAAAATAAATATCATCATTCGATGCAGTTTGGTCAAACAATCCCAACTTCATACTTAGGTCTGACCAAAAGTTCTAAGATCTTTAAATAAAAATATAAAGACAAGGAGATATTTTTTATTTAATTTTATCAAATGTTGAGGATAGTTGCTATGATTATTTATATCAAGTTGAATTCTTTCTAACAATTTATTAAAAGATTTTTTGAACTGTTTTTCGAAAAAAATATTAGCTACTTTGGATACCGCATGAGTACATAATATTTTATTTATTTAATTCATTAAACTCCCTTCGATAGAACTACTTAATCAAAGATTAGGTAGTATTAGGTACAGCGAATATGACTGCTGTCCAGACGGACAAATTTTTGAGAAAACACGTTTAAACGCATAGAAAGGGCGAAAAATGGACGTTTTTAGCTCACAGTCGGGAACGTCAAGTGTGAACCAAAAGCGTTCACTTTTGCTGATTTTAGGCCAATTTCTGTGCGCTTAAACGCGTTTTCTCAAACGTTTGTCTGCTTGGATGGCATCCTTTTTCCAGTCTAGCAAATTTGAAATATATTTGTATTATTGTGATTGCTTATTTCACTCTTACACCTTCACTCTTATAGAAAACTATGTTGATGATAAATTACTAAATACAACTACATTTTTTTTCTTTTAAGACATGTTAGAGAAGAAAAACAAGTTTTTAATTGGATGCTCAAAATATTCTTTAGAATCGTATATGATGAACGCATAGGACATTTTGAAAAGAACAGAATTTTGAGTAATATTCGTATTTCTGTATCGGGTGTGAGTGTGAGTGTTCTCTTGACCTAAACTCTACCCACACCCATACCTACCCCACTCCCCAAGCCATACACACCCACAGCCCACACCAGTGTTTTACATTACACACTTATGAAAACATTTACGGTCACACACGTATAATACTCGATGAACACTTTTACATTAGAATGCATACGGTAGACGTCACTTTCGGTTTCGCCAAAAGCTTCGAAGACGACTGAAGTTCTTCTGTCTGATGCACAAAAGCTTCAACCAATTCTCTACGCAGTTCTTCATCAGGAACGGGTACCTGTACTGGTTCTTGACTGCCATATAGCACGATAGTGTTGCCAGTGACGGTGACCGCAGTTCCTTGCAGAAGTGCAACGACGGTTATCACAGGAAGCCACACAGTACTTTTTGTATGCAGAAACACCTTTACGAATTGATCTGGAGGAACAGTTCTCAAGGCACCCAACTCACCTTCCTTTATACTTTCGAAAAGTTTCGAAACTGTATCGGAGGATAACTGTGTTAACGCCGAAACCGAAAGAAGAATCTTTTCAAGTGCTTCATCGGCATTACTATATCCTGTAACACGACGACGTGCATTCAATAATCCGTTGATCACGTTATCGGTTGCTGCTTTTTCACCCATTTTCCCAAGAACTTGACATGCACTCTCTCTAACAAACATAGACTTATCCCAAAGTACAGTTACCAACCCATTGATCACGTCATTGGTTGGTGCTTTTTCGCCAATTTTTCCGAGAGCTTTACATGCATTTTCTCTGACATGGTCAATATCATTCCCAAGTGCAGTCATCAGCCCATTGATCACGTTATTGGTTGCTGCTTTTTCGCCCATTTTTCCAAGAGCTTCACATGCCACGCATTGGATACCCCAATTCTCATCTCCAAGTGTAGTTATTAGCCCAATGATCACGTCATTGGTTGCTGCTTTTTCACCCATTTTCCCCAGAGCTTCACATGCTTTCCGTCTGACTTCCACACTCTTATCTCCAAGTGCACTCACCAGTCCATTGATCACGTTATTGGTTGCTGCTTTTTCCCCCATTTCTCCGAAAACTTCACATGCACACCGTCTGACATACTCATTCTCATCCCCAAGTGCAGTCAACACCCTATTGGTCATGTCAATGGTTGGTTCTTTTTCACTCATTTTCCCAAGAGCTCGACATGCCCTGCTTCTGACATTCCAATTGGCATCCGAAACTGCAGTCACCAGCCTATTGATCACGTCCTTGGTTGCTGCTTTTTCACCCATTTTCCCGAGAGCTTTCCATGCATTCTCCCTGACATGCGGCCATACATTCCCAAGTGCAGTGACCAGCCCATTGATCACATCATCGGTTGCTGCTTTTTCACCCATTTCCCCGAGAGCTTTGCATGCATTCTCTTGGACATTCCCATATTCATCCCCAAGTGCAGTCACGAGTCCATTGACCACATCATTGGTTATTGCTTTTTCACCCATTGCTCCGAGAACTTTGCATGCATTCTGTCTTATATTCCAATGCTTATCCTTGAGTGCAGCCACCAGCCCATTGATCACGTCATTGATTGGTGCTTTTTCACCCATTTCTCTGAGAACTTGACATGCACACCATCTGACATTCCCATTCTCATCCCCAAGTGCAGTCACCAGCCTATTAATCACCTCATTAGTTTCTGCTTTTTCGCCCATTTTCCCAAGAGCTTTGCATGCATTCTCTCTGACATTCGCATTCTCATCCGCAAGTGCAGTCACTAGCCTATTGATCACGTCATTGGTTGCTGCTTCTTCACCGATTTCTCCCAGAGCTGCGCATGCACGCTGTCTGACATTCACATCCTCATCCCCAAGTGCAGTCACCAACCTATTGATAACATCATTGGTTGCTGCTTTTTTACCCATTTTCTCGAGAGCTTTATATGTACTCTCTCTGACATGGTAATTCTCATCTCCAAGTCCAATCACCAGCCTATTCATAACATCATTGGTTGCTGCTTTTTCACCCATTTTTCCGAGAGCTTTACATGCTCTCCATCTGACATCCACACTCTTATCCCCAAGTGCAGTCACCAGCCTATTCATCACAACATTGACTGCTGCTTTTTCACCCATTTCTTCCAGAGCTTCACATGCTCTCTGTCTGACATACTCACTCCCATCTCCAAGTGCAGCCACCAGCCTATTTATAACATCATTGATTGCTGCTTTTTCACCCATTTTCCCCAAAGCATCACATGCACTTATTCTGACATTATGATTCTCATCCTCAAGTGCAACTAGTAGCCTATTTATCACATCGTCGGTTGCTGCTTTTTCACCCATTTTCTCGAGGGCTTCACATGCTCTCTGCCTGATATACCATTGTTGATCCCCAAGGTGGAGGAGTAGTAGATGAATGAGTTGTGAGGATGGATTTGAAATCGATAGTTGTGAAATCAATGAAAACGCATTGTTTTTCGTGCTCGGCTCTTCGCTTTCGAGCAGCTTGATCAGTGTGTCTTGTATTGTTGAGTCATGTACTAATGAAGTACTCCTTCGCAATGACTCTTGAAGCTGTTTGTAAATAATATCGTGCTTCATGGATACAGCAATTATTATCCCATTTGTTATGGAATCCATCAACTCGGCATGTCGACGAGAACTTGAACTACTAGTAGTCTCTTCCATACAAGAAATAATTAATTGTATGTGTCTTAAACCAACCAAATCTGATGGTTCCTCTAATATTATGTCCCAGAACGTGTCAATACATGATTCAGCATTAGTCGGAATGAGAAGACCAGATGTAAAGATAAACACCAATTGAAAACGTTGATTGTACTTGTGACTTTTGATAAACTCGATGGCTGTTTGACGTGCTGGACCGTTGAGAGCTTTTACCAAGTATCGTGCTGCAAAATGTTCTTGAAAGCTGAGATGAATAAAATAATGATCTTTCTGTACTTCGATTTGATTACCAATTGATTGATTGTTAATCGATTTTAGAATACCGATATTGAGTAAGCGTGCGTAGTGCTTTGACGAGTACTCAGTCTCCTTCAAAGCTTTTTGCAGCAATTCTTTTCGTAGAATTATAGTGTTGTTTTCCATTCCTTTAAACGCCAATGTTTCCAAGAATGCCAATTCCTTATGGCAATCTACATAAACATCCTCTTTAGTCATTTGAATATCAGTATTTTGTTTTGCCAAATATCGTCGACATAGCCATTCTGTAATGCTATCATACAGTGCTGTCATTGTCAGTGTTTTTGTTTCGGACCAATCAGTGTCACTCCAAACACTACAAATTAATTCTAGATTGATTGGAATATGTGCGATACCCCAGATGCTGGGGTTCAATTTTAAGAAGTTAAGTAGTTTTTCATCTGCGGATGTTGAATTGTGTGTTGCATCTTCAGTCTGATCGAAGAACTGCTTCACATATTCCACAATATTATCATCTGTAAAGCCTGTAATTTCCAGTTGTACCGCATACGATAACTTATTCAAGTAGGGACGAGATGTGACGATGTGATGTGGAGTCTTAAGTAATTGTTCGAATAAATATTGCAGATGTAGTGGCACATTTTGCACAATTTCGTCATAGCCATCCAACAGCCACAGAACTTGACTTTTACCAAACTGCTCTCTCAAGAGTCTGTCATCTGTCTCAGAAAGATCATGGACGAAATATTCTTTTTTCACCAGATCAATTAGAGTATAGCTCGTGCCGGGTGCCAATGGAGGGTAGCGACTCTCTGTTAAGGAACGTAAGGGAATTAAAAGAAGTAGATCATATTGAGACCAAATTGTGCCTGTGGCCCATTTGTAAGCAACATACTGACAAAATGTTGATTTTCCAATTCCAGCTCGTCCAAGTACGAGGACGTTCTTGGTTTGATCCTTGCATTTGTTAAAAATATCCTTGATGTCTACTACAGTCTTCATGCCGTAGATCTGTTCAAAGGTACCAATGATTGCATCACTGTGCTGAGCATCACGAAGCTTCTTTTCCTTTTCTTGTTGTTCTTTGATTTCAACTATGGCTAAGTTAATGTAGCTTTGCTCGATTGGAATAGATTTTGCCGGATTCATTATTCGTTCGATACGACTGTTTCGTTTATATTCGAGTCTAATTAGTTCGAATAGATAACTTGGTTCATCGATTGGTTGTGATGTTGAAGGTTGGTCCTTTATTTGATCAATAAGCTGTTTTGTTTTCAAATGAATGTTTTCTTCAGAGATATCTCGGAAATTTATATAATGATCTCCTGCGGTTATCAATCCCAGCCAACTGGAGGGCTTCCACGCTTTATCACCAAGCATACATGGAATGATGCGCTTGCCTCGTTTTTTTGCATACTGTAATTCGAGTTTGCAATTCTCAGATTTCTGATAATCCGGTGTCATAAAACAACAGACTACTGCAGCATTTTCTATTCCATCGGCCATACTAAGTAAAAGTGAGGTACAATTATAACGTTAAGACAAGAAACATTAGTGTTAACATCCATACCTATCGTATACATTATGTTTCATGTCTCCTTGTATATCAAACCAAATTGGAATATTTTCGTCTTTTAGAATTTGGTATATTTTGGTTACGATAGCTTGACTGTTCCAATTATAAGACAGCATGACGTGTTTGCCTCCGTTGAGTACCATCCGCTCACAGTTGCCATTCCCCGTTTGACCATCGATGGAATCAGCACATGTGTGTTCCATACTATTGAATAGCTAAAAGGCAACAAGAATCAGAGCAATTGTGTAATAATCATCTCGTCTTTTTACACATCCGATAATTGATTGGCTGAGACTTTCTGAACAAGATGTTTATGCTTCCCCGATTCACTTGAAATTGCATAGGAAAGGAAAGGATACTGTTTTAGCAGGAACTCACTCTTACGGCAAACTAAACTTACAGTCTAGAACTTTTGAGTATCCAACTTGTTCAACATTGTTGATGGTAAAAATTTCTAGAACAAGGCGGACAAAATTTAACTAATAGAGGAATCTGTACAGCAAACGTGGCAGCGCAGATCTGTCTGGTTAAATCTCAACAGTGCACCGAGCGCAATATTGCTGTCACAAACAATTAAAATTATTTTTCTTTTCATAGGCTTTCTAAAGTGACCATTGACGTTCATGCAGTATAGTCAAATAAATAATATTCATTCATTTGTTGGACGTATCGACTTTCTCGAAATATTTTAAACCGATAGGATCTCTTACAGAGAATATATTCTGAAAGGATCTGTCGGCAGAACAGCATATGTTTGATATAATAAATAAATATAGATTGAGTGAGCAAAGATATTTTGAATACTCTCAAAATGATTATAGCAATAAAAACACAGCAATTTGTTGTATTTCGAATACTCACCTTCGTCTGTTCACGTCGTACAAGGACGCGTTTGTTATGAAATGAAAAATCAAAACTGACTGACTGCTTTGTTGCAAAAAATAACAACTTTTTTTTTCTTCTCTTCGCTCCTTGTATTCGAAACAAATCTCATTTTTCGAAGGGAAGAAGAGCTAATCGACACTCCCATGCTGTTTTTGTTCTTCAATCAATATTTGATTGAAAAACAAATGTGAAAGGCTCGTGCGGCGAGTAACATTCTGTTGTTATGTATTTTTAATGAGCAAGACATATGAATGAGCGTTAATTCCATATTCTTGAATATTTTTATGTGTAATTCACTGGAAGAGTTAAGCATCACTACCAGTAATAGCTTTAGTAGATGGCAGGAGAAAACCTCTGGAAAAAGAAAATAAGACCCTTTGAATGGATCTTTGTTGTGTTTTCCTCACAAACTCAATGTGAGCCATTCAACTCAAACAACCATGCTACCTGAATTTTTTGTTTTCAAAGTTTCAATCGATTTCAAATCGATCTTCTTTTTATTGGAAATTTAAGTACAAAAGTTTTCCTATTCAAAAGAGATTATGTTTTTTCAAATAACCACAACAGACAATTCGATTCGTTACTTATTAGTGTGGCAAGAACTTGTGGATGTTAAAATTACTTCATTCTCCTTGATGTTCTTCGGCCGTGAACAAAATTTTTGCTATTCATATTGATTCTTGTTACAAGGCAAACGATCGACGTACATCAGCAACTTTTCTCCAAAATGGTAATCAGGAGGTTTTTTTCTTTCCTTCATGACGAAGGAATACAAGCCATGCGCTCAGTCGCAATGTCTATAGAGAAAACGCATAAGAACAATTTTTTCATCATCTCTTTCGTACAAAATAATTGTTTATCATATTGGTCTTCGTATGACGTCAAATCCGATGAAGCAGAATTGTTGATCATAAAATCATGTTGTGATTAATCATCAAAATAAGATTTTTTGCTGAAAATAAACAAAACGGAAAGAAGTGCTGATCAAAGACGACAGGGTTAGCTCGTCTTGAAAAATGTTTTCCTTGCTCTCCTATTTCTTACATACTTTCCAATAGCGAATTTCAATAGACTAGTATTTTATCTGTCAAGAGACATAGAGATAAATAGAGTCATAGAATTGTACTATAAGGGTACAGAATCTGCTTGCACAGACTTTGTTTTTTTAAAGTAGTTTTAAAAATATAGTAAAAGTTTTTGTAATTGAAAGTTTAACTATTGTGAACCCATTTATTCATCCAGACTTGCTGGAAACGAAACATGCCAAGTAAATAGTCATGTCAGTTTACGAGGTTTTATGTTCGACCGTCATCTAGGTCAAACTTTTGCCTATGAGCTTCAGATCGATGAACACCTTAAAGAACACGGATGAGCTTATGTCTATAAACTCGGTCGATTAGAAGGTATTGAAGATCAATCACGTAGGTTCGAAGCAATGTGTATCCATCTGTATCTGTTGGTAGCCAATAGTTTAACCTATCGCGTACATGTATCCGATTATGATTGGCTGCCGTGGATGTCGGTATGAGTGTGGATGTGGATGTGGGGGCAGCAGATGTGAGCGTGCGCAAGCGAAACATATCACATCCACACCCGATTAAGGATCCCTACGCTAAAAGTGATTTTTGGTTTCAATCATCCAGTCTTACTGATATTTTCAGAGGAGGTGTATCCTGGACTAGGAATCTCACAGTAAAATTCCAGTTCGAAGCACTTAGCCTACAAAGATTTATCTCGAAATTATGGGTCAAAATATGGGTATCCATGCGTCTGAGTTTTCTCTGCCACTTCCAATGCTAGAAAGCCGGAACTGATTTTAAACTATAGTCAAGATCGAGCACTACAGTCAATGAATGTGATTAGATGTTAAATGTAAAGATCGAAAATCCGACAAGATTAAGTTGTAGTGCTAATTTTTTTCTTCATTTTGGAAACAACCTCAACTTCTTAAAGTTTAACATGATGAAGGAATCGAAAATTCTCTTTGGAGAGAACTTCATACAAATTTTCTTTGGTCGCAACTTATTTTTGATGTTGTCTATAGCTTTCAGTGTATTTTGATACACTATGATTCCGAATATGATGTTTATTTCTCATAATGATAAACTGCTGATAAATAAAATATCGAAATACCGCTCTATTGGTCCACTGACATGAGAAAAAATGGATTTTTTCAGCAATAGTATGGTGCCTTTTTCAACGAATATATACCTTTTTTCCCCATCATATGACGAATAAAATAACATAAAATCATAGAAATCAATGACGGATTTGGGGAGAGTTGAAACCTTTTTGACTTACTTCAATCGGTATTCCTGAGGGGTGGCAGCTTTTTAGGTACAGCAATTGTCTAAGTATGTGACATGCAAACATTTTGAAAACTATATAAGTTGATGCAGTTTTTCAAGCTGTATCGAATGAGCATATTTTCAAACATCTTATACAGAAATACCAATGTAAAACAGTTGAATTTATTGAAAAAAGTCGTTTTTTTTCATGTAAAGAATGCCAAAAATCCAGGCTTTTTGGTACATTTTTTAGATAGCAGGTGTGGGTATTATGGAGATGAAGACTCTCACATGCACATTCACACCCACCCATACCCACACTCCACACCCTGGAGTGACGTCGTTCACCAAAGAACGTGGATGGGCTGAATATTTAGGTGTCTACACGCGCGTGGAAGTCAGTTCAGATTCGATTAATACAACTATGAACTCAAAAGATGTGTTCACTGACTCCGTCTTCATCGCACATGACGTATTGTTAACAGTTGAGACAATAAACAATGTCTTTCTGAAACAGTTAGTACCTAATAGTTGTTCTCGTTGCTACTCGCCTCCTGTACTTTACATTGTGATAGAGATGTGTGTACCTCTATAATTCATGTGAGATCATGTCTGATGGAAGGACATTTGATTGTCTCATTTCATGTCACAAAAAGGTTTCTTCGTAAAATCATTATCTGCTGATTACATTCTGTTGCATATAGCTATGGTCTTTGTCGTGTGACATTTCTTTTAAGCTGAATGTACTTTTCCAAGTCTCTTCAATGCATCGATCAGGTTTCAAAATACTCGGCTCCAATGTTGAAAAAAAGATTCAATAAGGATGAAAGTCAAGTCATAATAAACAAAAACAAATGCTGATGGGTATTCATCGTTGTGTCATTGTTCACAATTAAACTATTTTCAAAATAGATGTAATCGTTATTTGTTGAAAAACTCATCATTTACAAAAAATTCGAATACTTGAACTAAGTATTAAACTCTTTTGGTTAATTTTAAAATAGGACGGATTAGGAGAAACATTTATCAAATTGCGAACTGTATAAAAGCAAAACAAGACACTTTCCGAGCATTAGATCGACATGAGAAGAAATTTTATTTGTTGATGAAAAATTAATAACAAATAGAAAAATCTATCAACAAGCGAAAATTAGTATTTAAACAATCTTTTTCAGATTGAGGTCATCATCAATTTGCCAGTTAACGATGCTGATATGAGTAATTCAATGGATGCTCTACATATCATCGTTAACGATCATTTCTCATTAGTATAGCATCTTGATAGATTGACACTCGCTCTTCTATTTAGATACAGTCGAGATTGAAATCTGGGAATTTTCTTGATTATATCATACTGAAAGTTCTTCACAGCTTCAAGTCGCTAGAAAAAAAGAACTCGTAGAAATTATTTTCTTTTTATTAATTGTTAACCGTATAATTCGTGATAAATTGTCACTTTTTCTTGATTTCTACAAAGACACTTTTCACTCTGTCTACCAAGTCAGTCACACATAAGTAACATCATTATGTTTCTTCAATGAGTAATCTAACTTGTTGATACCGTGGTAAACAAAATTTTCTTTCACTTTATGTATATTTTTTTCACAGTTCGTTGAATTTCTGCATATTTTTAATGATTGATATTACAAGTATGTTCCTCATTAACCTTCATATCGCATCAACTATTCATGCCTGTTTTCTCTCTAATGTGATTCAATTTCATGTTAGAATCAACATAGAGAGACATCGAATAGAAGGGGTCTCTCATAATTGATGTGAAAAATGATGCAAGCTCACATCTTTTAATTGATCTTTTTTCTCTCTCCACCTACAACGAAGCAGCGACAGGTTGTCAACGCAATATTAAAACGATTTTTTCCTCGACTATGAAAATAATGATATGAAAAGCAAGGTCAACGTTGAAAAAATACGCAGTTGTGTCGCTGCAGAAAATGAAAAAAAAATGATTACCATCCAGTTGTTCGTTCCCTTTTTTGTTAAACGGACATACCTACTACGCCAAGAAAGTATATAAAAAAGAACGTCGCTTATTCATTACTTCTACAAGTCAACCATCACACTTGTATTTTCATTTAGATATTCACACGAACATTTTTTCATTATACGATGGGTAAAATTATGAATTTAGTTTATCTCATGATTCTTGTTATTGTTATGATACTGATCAGCAGTACTATGGGGAGAAGCGATGAGATGAAGAGAGGCGACTATTTCCAGAAACCAAAGTATACTATGCGTGAATGGCTTGATATGTCACGTCGTGACAGTATGCTTTATTTATCTTCCACGTATCTTCAGCTGCGATGGACGTCGATCATAGAGCTAAGAGGATGAATAAAATATTTGAATGAAATCATGATTGTGAAGATATTCACTTGCATTGAAATACATGAAGATATGATTTATTGAGATGTCTTCTAAAATGAGAATCATATATATATGAATGAAAATTCTCTATGAATAATTCTGATAGCGAATCAACTTTGATTATTGTATTCATACTAAAGATTGACTATTCATTCGCGAAATATTGATATTAAATTTTGATAGAAAGAATTCTATTAAGGTGTGATCGCAGTCTTTCATTGCTGATTGTGAATGATCGCCTAAAAATCGACGAAATATTTGAACAGAAGCTTGTTGGTGGCACATGTACAAAGAACTCGAATTTTACATGATCATCAATTATTAGATCAGTCGATACCTTTTAATTACAGTCGATAACGTATCGGAATCGACACATATGCGTTCTGCCAATTGTTGATCTTCGTTGTCATCATTTCGTCTGTTATAGATGACAAATCTTCGATATGAAATGAGAAACTTATATGAATAGAATTTTGGTGCTAGGAATTATTTTTCTATCGTATATTAGTTCAACCTATGACAATTGTCGAATCTTCAATACAGATTATGTGTAATAGATGGATAGAATCTTTTTATGGTCTATTCATATGTCATTTGATTGTTACCCTTGATACAGGACCTGTTCTTTTTTGTTTGTAAAGAACAAAATATGTGAATGAAAATTTGGTAGAACCTGTGTATCAATCATGTATCACTTCAATAGACTAGAAATTCCACATTTTCGATTGAAAATGATAGAAATATTTGAATAGAAGTTTGGTATGATTAGTTGACATGTCATGTGATAATTCACTATGTTACAAATCCTCACTCTTTGACTTGAAAATTGAGAAATATTTGAATCAATGTTTCGTTGCTGTTCGAATGATTCATTTTCAAGATGATTTTGAATCATAAGAGAATTTGTACATCAATTGTACTGTATGCATAAGATATTTGATAAGATGATTGGCGATCTTACTATGAAATAGTCATATTCCAGGTGATCATCGAGTTTATTTTCGATAAACAATGTTTTATACAAAGAAATCAAAGTATGTGAGATGAAACGTTGTTTGAATCGTTCATTTTTCACATCTATGTGAACGAGTCTTCTGTCCAGTTGCATTTGTAATAAATAAGAGAATTACTTGAATAGAGGTTTGTTAGAGCATATTTATTTGTTAGAGGATCTTTATATTGGATACCAATTTCAACCTGTATGTTCAATATGAGGAAAATATTTGAATAACATTTTCCTATTACCAACTATTCATTTGTTATGTTATTTGACATTTCTTCAGCGGCTTAGAACTGCTGTTTGAAATCGAAAAACATATTTGATAGGAATTCTAATAATTTCAACTAGCCATTGATTAGATAATCATTCAATTTATTGGAAAATTCAATGTTTAGATTTGATGTGAGTGAATTATTTGAATGAACATTTATTCTTCTGAATTATTCATTTGCTGTGTAATCTTTGAATTAATTGTCTATATAGAACTTTTGATATCAATTAAACAAAACATTTCATTAGAAACTTGGTAAGATCGATGCATCTACTGTGTGATTGGCAATTGTATAATGAATGGTACATCTTCTCTTTAAGAGGCACCGAAACATACAAACCGACATTTATTAAGAGTTATTCATGCATCATGTGATCGTTGAAGATGTCAATATTTTCATTCGTTTAACTTTGAGAGAACTTAACTTTGGTATGAAGTATTTGTTTGAATCATTCATTAGTCTTGTGATCAACATTATTAGTTGATTTGTATGCATCTAGTTGCTGAATAGAGAAATATAGTCGAAAAGAGTAATCAGTAAAGTGGGTATGTTGCATTCTCTCACTGTAGAGATTATTACTTCATTTCATTACTATTCAATCGGACTTGTGAAACTATTCTATACAATCTATCTTTTTTTCTTTCAGTGCCCATCCACTGTACAAGCAAATCCAACCATTCAATTGGACACGGTGAATTTCATAAAACATTCATTCTCTCATACATCTTTCTTTTTCTTTTTCTTGTCAATTCTCTATATCTAAACTCAATAAATTAAATCAATAAAATATACGTACTCACTAAATAGCGTCTTAATTCGACGAAACGATGCATATATATATATATAACTAGAGTTATACTTTGCTTCGCTTTCCCTTCTCGCCCTGCATTCTCAACAATCAGAGCTAAATCTATCCCTATAGATTCTTCATGTTATAGTTCAAGTTTTCGATTTATTTTCCAGGCAATATGAAGTAATTCATTATTTTAATCGACAACGGTTCAATAAATCAATTTGAATCCCTTTCTCTATGATGTCATTGATCGATCGTGATAATGATTGAAGTCTACCGTCCTTGAATATTTTCTACATGTATATATTTTTATATAAAAATCTATTATTAGGATATCTCTCTGTCAGGCTCATCGTTGTATAGGCAATAATTTTAATTTGACAAGTAATGAAGAAAATATTCCTCGAAAGGATTTATTTGTATTCAAATGATTTGAAATGACGAAATTCATAATAAATTGACCAACGGACATTTGAATGACGATTGACTCAAGTCGTTTTACCTATGAATGACATGTGAAAAAGAGAAACAAATGTTTGACAATAATTGCATTGTCAATCAGACTAACAATTCAGTAGATTCCAATCGATAATCTCAGCCAACAATACCTAAGATCTGAAGACAGTACTGCTAGAATGGTTTCTCTCAAATGAGAACATCTATTCATTCAAAATGATCATCCTTATAAGTATTCGAATAGTTGATCAACAGTAATTACTTCTAAAGAGTAACAGCTAATTCTTGTTCTGATCTTTTCAATCGAGTAGATAAAGGAATGATATCGTCGCTGTGTCCGAGACGACAATGGACTATCATCTTTGTTCTAATGGTTTTAACTAGAAGCAATAAAGTTTGAATAGATAATTTGATTAAGATACAAATCATTTTTCACAAAACTGAATTATTTTGATGAATAATCAAATTTAACCCATGATGTACATTTGAACATAGCACATACACAATATTGACTTTGATTTACTTGACAACAGTGATCAGAAAAGATAGAATAACCATGCTTATCCTCACAATAGAACTATTGAATCATACAGAGACAAAATGACATTTTTCATCAATACTATCTGCTAATTTATGTTTGCAATTGACTATTGATAGTGCACATTTGACTGAAACAATCCTAAATAGAGTTGATGATTTTGAACAAATGAAATACTTCTCTATCAGATCAATATTGAATCATATTTCATCAACGTTCTATTACAATAACTGCTCCGAAGCAAGAATGATAAGAAGAGTCAGTCTTCCTCTCAATTATTCTTTTGTTTATCAAACAGAACAATATGTCAAAAAAAAAACTAAGAATATTCTTAACAGATATCTTCTTTGATTCGATGTTTGAATACATTAGTAACTTTCTATATTAAAGTTTATATGAATACTTTTGCATAAACATTTCAAGACAAAAGTACTAATTATTGTTAAAATATTTCATTGAAGAAAACGATATTTATTATGTTTTTATGATTGATATCTGCAATTGTGAAGAATAAAATATTTTTATCCTAGAAAATAAATCTTAGATAGACTTGTCTGATATTGTCTTTGCGAACTAACCATTAATGATCGTCAACCTATTGAATGATAATCATTAGCAACAAAACGAGACGAACAATAGAGAGAAAGTAAGTCAATAAATTATATAAGGTAATTTTTATTTCTACTCAAGTACGATATCATTGTATTGAAGAAGAATATCGAAGACAAACAAACATTTGAGAAAGAAAAATAATCATCACATAACACCACATATTGTGTAAATGTTCAATTGAAAAATTTGACTAAAAAATCATTGATATTGACATTCTTCAACCATTAACACTTTTTAAACATCAATCTACTTACGATCTAATAAAAGATCAGACATTAAGTGATAAGATTATACGACTCAAAGTCATTGGAATACCAATATTCTATAGTACGAGTGACATTTTCCCGTATTGTCACAGAAGATAAACAATGAGGAATCGATTAAGTGGTATATGAGAAAGTAAAATGAAAATACCATGATAATACCTTGATTAGTCGATTCAAGAACGTCAGTGATAGTATTAGAGAGTGTCCTTTTCGTGTTCTCTCAAAAAAAGATAGTCTCAGCTCTGAAGATGATTTTATCTATAAATTAAAAATTTCATCTATTGTTTTGTTAGAATACTATGAATCAGAAACCGTCACAGGCACGTTTTTTTTGTCCTATCCTATGACGATCTCTGGTATGAATATGAACGATATTTGTCTTTTTCATTTTAATATATTCTATTCTTGAAAACTTTTAATAATATGAATGTATCACCCAGTCAAGTATAAATCAAGTTATAAAACAAAACATATGAGGAAGGGTGGATGTGCTCGTCTGGGTGTGGGCATTAGTATTCTACACACCTACACCCTTAATTTAACGTTGAAAATACTATATTTTTGAAATTCTCGTTTTTTTTTTTACGGAAAACATCGTTTTCAGTAATTATTACTCTTAGAGCTATTTTTATTGTAGAGGTTTGAGGAAATTTTTCGAACAAAATTTATTCATACTTTTTTTTTTATCGAAAATAACTATATCAGAGAGTATCATTTTAATGGAATATTTGAAAATTTTCATTTCACAAAACTTGATCCGCTGCTCGTATGTAAAATGCTTTTATTATAGAATGTTGCTGCAAGAATGCATGAAGTCGATCATGTATCTGAATTACTCATAAAATACCTATTTCAATAAAGCCTACGACAAAGATAAACTTACACTATTAAAAAGTTTTGATGTTTTACTGATATTATTTCCTTCTTTATGTATTCGTTCATATAATTGTCTTGAATATTTTGTGAAATTTATTTTAATGACTGTATTTTTTAAATGAGATATTACTTTTTCAATAAGTACAATGTCTTTAACACCAATTTCCCTTAAATAATAGATATTTGATTGATCGAAAAATTCCACCTGCGTCAAAAAGTAGGGTGAAGGTATAAGTATTTGTTTCCCCTTCACTCACATCCAAATCCATGCCCATACTCTTTCTCGATAATCGATATGTGTTGAAAGATTCACACCATATTTCGTTGTCGAACGAAACTCGAATTCAATCTATCTAGCTATCTTAAGTGTTTTCTCTGTGTAACAGTTTTTATTACAAAAACTTTATCCATAGCAATCTGTACATATGTACATTTGCTTTTTCTCTAGTGCGCTTATTCAGGGTTTAGTTAGTACCGTGGAAAAAAGATACACCAGATGATGTTTTTTTTTTCAAAAAAATCAATTTAATATATAAGAGTCTTTTACACTAGCACAAATTTATTTTTTCTTCATCATTGGTATAAGAAGACATTGATGTTATCGGCATAGCCATCACTGATAGGTCCAATACTACGAGAAATTACAACAAACACTGTTACTGAACGAGCCCCGGCAGGCACAAGACCGATCGTTTGCCGAAAGAGAAATGATGTTACATTTTGTCGATCAGTATTGGTAACAGGTCCGATACTGGATACATTTCCTACTTTTTGATTGTTTTGATCAAAAAAAGTTATGAAAACTGTAGCCGTATCATTATGAGTCGAAAAGCCACCAAGCCATGCTGAAAGATTAAATTTCACTGTCTGACTATCGATGAGAGAAGAATCAGCGTAATTAGTCAGATTGATTGTTTGCCATATTGATGTGTTTGCATCTGTGTTTCCATAGAATAAGCAATTACCTGCATTACTGAAGAAACATAATCAATAAAAGAAAGTTCATATTCATCTTACGCAGTCGCAGGAATAGTTTTTACTCTGCTGTAGATGACACTGTTGTTGTAAGCGAGTTGTGTGATTTCTCCATCAGAGTTCCATCCCGTAGGACTAGTGATACTTGAATCCGTTGCACAAGAACCTGTTTCACCATCACCATTGACCACCATATTAGCATAGGATACTAGACAATAGAAGATTTATACAAACCCAAAGTAACGTTGCGAAATGTTTTTTTGTAACAATTATTAACAGGGTGGGTGTGTATTTTTTCATCCGCTCTGACCGACACGCCACATCCTCTTTTAACAAGTCCTACAAGACTTTGCAAGCACGTCGTATATAAGACAAACGCTATTCTATCCACGGAAATATTTTTGAATAAAGTTTATTGAAACCGTGGTTTGAAGCGGTTCTTGTGAACCACGAAAGTCAAACCTTTTACTTGGCGTTTTAAAGCCGCTTCAAATGACGGTTTCCTTATGATGCTTTATAAAAGCATATTGAAAAGCTGAATAGACGGTCTGACTTCCGCCAGTTTTTAATCTCGGTACACCGCGACTTTTTATGAGCGTACTCTGACTCAGCTTACTTGAGTCATGATGACTAGGCCTACCTGAACTTTTAGTAAAGTTCAGATAAGCTGCCATTAAAATATATTAGATATAGTTACACGTAGTACCCTTGCCGTTCTTCCACATTGCCTCATACTTTAATACGTACTGCACAAAATGTCTAAACATTAGAATGGAAATTAGATGCACATCAATCTCAAAAACTGTAGTTTCTCATATAAATACCGGGGTATGAGAAACCAGGATTCTACTGAAAACTGTCTATCAAATAGCTCATAATGACGAACCTTGACTATGGTTAACTTTATCTCGGTATTTGACACGTTTAAAAACTTGAGAATCAGATAATGTAATTACAACTTAGATCACCATCATTTAGAAAATTCCCACTCACCCCGCTACTCAGTATCACGGTGTCAAGCAGGACCGTCAAACTATCAAAAATTATCACAAACTCTCACAGCAGATACTGTGTTTATATCAAGAGCATCACGATTTGAAAAATTGCTACTCTGCGTAGTATTCTATACTGCGGTTTAAGAATATGATCACTAACCCTAGCAACAGATATCGCCATTTCAATTAGAAAATTCTAACCAGAATATTCAAGCGATATCGATCGTATTTGAAACGGATAGCTGCTTCTATACCCCAAACGTGATTATCAGTAACCATACTACCATATTTAAAACCGGTAATTACTGCTGTATAACCATCTGCAGCTATCCATTAGCAGACTACGGTATCTAAAGCCGATAATTTTCGTTATACACAAAAACGCAGTTATCAGTTAGTATATCGCAATTTTAGTTTAGAGTGGTGCAATAAAAACTGCGATTCACATCGGTTATCGAAATGACAGCGTGGTATTTTTCCATGAAACTATAGTAAAATTTAAAAAACGCGACTAACGATGATTTTCTTCCATGAATAGTAATGAGATTTGACAACTGATGCTCTTGGGATCAAAGATATTTTAAGTTTCGCTTTGACGTTTCACAATGGCTTAATCAATATTAGTGTCTGTCCGTATTGGTGAACAACATATCAAGCTACAGTCCATAAATCAGGGTGAGTGCATAGGATGCACATACTTTCTCTTTACTCCTCACAGATAAACTGACGGAATTTCTGAATCAGAAGTGATATAATTATGATATTGACGTTAGAAGACCTACTAAAGAGTGTCGTAGTGGT
Organism: Rotaria sordida; assembly: GCA_905250125.1. Lineage (NCBI taxonomy): Eukaryota > Metazoa > Rotifera > Eurotatoria > Philodinida > Philodinidae > Rotaria > Rotaria sordida. The sequence goes on along the minus strand of CAJNOL010002685.1, from coordinate 10,361 downwards.
TGTAGAAGTTGTTGTCGTTGTTGTTGTTCCTGTTGTTTCTGTTGTTTTTGTTGTTGTTGTTGTTGTTGTTGTTGATGTTGTTGTTGTTGATGTTGTTGTTGTTGTTGTTGTTGTTGTTGTTGATGTTGTTGTTGTTGTTGATGTTGATGTTGATGTTGATGTTGATGTTGTTGTTGTTGTTGTTGTTGTTGTTGTTTCTGTTGTTGTTGCTGTTTCGGTTGTTGTTGTTATTTCTGTTGTTATTGTTGTTTCTGTTGTTATTGTTGTTTCTGTGGTTGTTCCTATTGTTGTTGTTATTGACTTGGATTTGGTCAATAATTCAATAACAATGACACTAATTGCTGTGCCAACCAATAGAAAAGCCAGTACCGAGAAAAATAAACAACAAGGAGAACATATGCGACAATAACCACCAAAATATCTATAGAAAACGTTAGACGATTATAGAAAGATATATGAATAACTGACTTTCGTTTTTTGTGCTTCTTCTCTCGGCTTTGTATTTGAGGAGTATCTTGCGCAGGAACTATTTGACTTAATCGTCCAAAGGAGTTCTTTCACAGAAAAGAAGTTTAATGCTTGAAATGAAAAATAAACTCACTGATTTGGAATCATGAACTTTGGTAGCACTTAGATCACGTTCATGTGCACTTAATTGAGGTTCACTCTTAGCGGATAACATCTTGAATGGTGTTGTTGATAAATGTGTATTACCTAGCTCTACATCTGAAATGCTGGACTTTTCTTTGCTACATCGATCATTGTTCTGTTCATTGTCGGTTGACTGTGATAATCATTCACATAAAGGAAACAAAATGATATTGTAATTTTAGAAAAATGTCAGAATGTGTCGAGAACACTTCCGATTGATTAGAAATTACAATGGTTTAAAAGCTTTGTCCATAATGAGTAGGCAAGAAAAAAAAAGTGGAGGAGGGAAAACTTTTCACATAAAATATTTCTTTCAAAGTTGATTACTTGGCTGTGAATGTGAATGTAGATAGGGATGCTACAGTGACGGTGGCCCACCGGCCCGTTGGTGGCACCAATCCAAATGTACAACGATGGCTTTTATTAGAGATGTACAAATTCCAATTTTGGCCTAAACGGAATTGGAATCGGTTAAAGATGCGAAGTTACTGTTACATAGATAGTTACTTCTCCAGTTACTGAGTGACGAAAAATTCTTGAGTTTGATTCTTTCGTTAAGACAAGATTATATTAGGATAATAACGTTTTTTTTTTATAAAGTTTGACAGAATGTATTCAGGGTCGAGGTATTCGAATCTGTAATCACTTTCTCAAAATTTTGTACTCAATTTTTTTGCTTGCAAAATGGTTCTTTGGGAAATTAACGATTTTTTATGAAGTTTTATCAAAGATTTTCAGGGTAGAGATGGCTTGACAGAGAAGTGAAGTACCGAGTCAAACTTTATAAATAATCGTTATGTCCATATAGTAATGTTGCTGTGACGAAAGAATCCAGTGCAAGAATTTTCAATTACTCAGTAACTATCAGCGTAACCATCACTCCTCACCTTTACTCAATTCAATTTCCGATTGATTGAAATTGTGATACAATGAACCATGATTTTAACTAATTCCGACCGATCTCAAGTCAAAAATCGAAGTTAGAGTCGGCAAATCTCTAGGTGTCAGGATCCATCAGCGACTTGCTAAAATTAGTGTAATTATTGAGTAAAGAATGGCGATGTTGATGATTAAGACAATAAGCGCATACTGAGTACAGCGCAAACTGGTATCTGCTAGTGTAAAGATGTTAGAAAATGTCGAAGCTTGCTAGAATGATGCGAGGATGCAGTTTCAGGCATCAGAATTAAAACTGGTGAAGCCAGCTAATGCATTCGAAATCTACGGTAATGATTGATTTTTCATTATTCACATATCTTTCTGCTAAGCGAAGCCAGCAGTGCTAAAACACTGATCATCAACCTTATTTTCCCATGCTCTCATCCAAAAAATCTTTCATGGAAGTTCGTAAAAAGAATGTTATTTTCACAATACAGGTCACTCCTAACCGAAAAATTGACTTCAAAAGTTATCGTTATCATTTATGTGCCGTCGTCACAGAAATCAACTAAAAATCGACCAGTGAACCGCTGCATTGTTACATCCCTAGGTGTAGAAATGACAAAAAACCTACATCCACACCTATGCGCAGTCCCACTGAATCCATAGGAATCAAGGAATTTAAGGAAAATGAAGAAATATCAAAGAAAAAAAGCCATTCAAGAAATGTAAAAAAAAAAGTCAGATATCTATACTTTGTAGCTATCAAGGGATTCGAGATGAAACCAATATACGCCTATAACTCAATCAAATAGATATTTTAGACTACCATAGAATCATGAGTTGTCGGATTCGCGTTCAAATATAATTAATTGAAGATTTAAATGCTTAGCTTCACTTCAAATATAAATGGAAAGAAAATGAGAAGACACTTTCATGTAAGTTTAGGAAAAAAAGAAAAATATATGGGTTAGTTGAATACGTGGTATCATGTTAACTCTTTCTTGCTTTTGGCTAAATCTGACGATTCAAAAGGACAATTCGCTCAATAATATCAATCTTATGGCCTCTAAAATACACAGGAGAAGTTTGAACCAAATCTGTCAACGTAACGCATTCGCTATTCTTGTTTATTTGAAAAATTTCTGGAATTTACAACAAAGCGGGAACGATAATGTGATTCATATAAATGCATTAGTCGCGTTGTTGTCCATTTAGAAATTTAAAAGAACTATTCTTGTAACTGATCGTATAATTCGAAATGATCGGTTTCAGCGTAGCAAAGCTAAAGTTTACATTTCTTCAGTCAAATAAAGAGGAATAAAAATACATATAAATATATTTAAACGTACAGGAGAAGAGAAAAACGTGACATACGCCATTATCAGCACTTGACAGCAGAATAGAAAAAGAAAAGAAGAGAATATATACTCCCAATAATATCAATAAACTACAATAAACAAGTCTTTCTCTTATGGCACGATTATAGTGTGTGCCATAACATTATATATTCAGCAAAGTCAAAAAAATTAGTTTTATGAATCAGCCTGTTGATGTGAAGCCTACAATAGATAGGCTATAAATTGATACAAAAATCTATTTCTAAATGTTTCATAGTTCAAGAGAATCAAATTTTTATAAAATGGTCTCTATAGGAACCATAGGGCAAGAAAGGGTTAAGGTATAAATTCTAGACTTCTACATAGATATTAAATCCCTTCGTTTTTTTTGAGTTTCTAACACCAGTATCGTGAGTAATTTTGAAGTATATAAATATTGTTCTAACAATTAAATACCTTATTTTGGTTTGTACGATGGTTTTCTGCTGATGAATGACATTGATCACGAATAACGAAATTGAGTGTAGTGCTGATTTTTGATGAATGTTGAAGTCTCTGTAGAACATTATCATAGATATCTTGTCCATTATGATGTTTGAGAAAATATAGAAACTTACATGAGATTGATGAGACTGCGTTCGACGATGAGGACGCAGCCTAATGACACGAGGTCGTTTTACTGAGGAATGACGACTCAATACCATTGTTTTTTATCAATAGATTTCAATTGTATTTTAACTTTCAATTATGAATAACTTTCGAATAGTAATGTGAAGATTATCAGGCGAAAAATACTACGAATCGAAAATTATGATTTTGCACACCGTCTTTCGTTGATTAGGTATGAAAATTCAATGCACGAGAGGAAGCTAAAAATCTTCTTGTGTTGCACACACACAAGACCCCTACATAATCACTATTCTACAAAGGGCTTCTTTTTCATATGCATACCCTACAAAATCATTCTTTATTTTCTGCAGTGCAAAATCTCATTAAATTGCAATGGTCATGTGTTGTCATCCAACAGAATTGGAGAAAAAAAATATTGCATTGGTAATTCAATTAGTTGCTCGTAATATTTCAAAAAAAGGTCTCAATTCTAATGCAACACAAACTATGAGTGCTTTTGCAAGCTTCGCTTCATTCAAAATTTTGTTTTTTTTCAATATTTCATTCGGATAATAATAAATCTGTGGTTTCATTCTTATCATTGACGGCAAGACAAATAAAAAGAAGAATTTCATTAACCTACACCCCACAAATGTTTGTATCAGTGGACTCCTACTTACAATGTGAGGGTATAATTAACTACTAGATAAAATCGTTACCTGAGCCCTTCCACTCTGCAAAAAAAAATTTAGGTACCATACGGAACCAAAAATGATTTCGTACTCGCTACGAAACTTTAACAAAGGTTCGAACACAAGTACGTAACTTAAAAAAAGTTTAGTACATGCTATGAAACTTAAAAAAAGGTTTCGAAATTTGCAACGAAATCGAAATCTTTCTGAGGTTTCGTGGCAAACCTATGAAAAATCTTTGTGGACTCTTGACAATCATTTTGAGACTATCTTGATTTTTCACAAAACCTTTTTAAATATTTCGAATTCGTTGCAAAAAATGGTTCGGTATGGTACCAATTTTTTTTCAGTGTAGTGATGCCAAAAGTTGAAGCTACAACTCAAGCGTTGTCAGTCGATCTTGGTGTAGTTGTGGATCAAGACAAGGCATACAGATCTACCTATACTCACTCCCTCATAAACTTAGGATATTAATACTAATAGTCTTATTCTCGATTAAAACAATACGATGAATCAATATGAAACACAATAAAACTTGTTTTGAAATCTAACAAAATCATTCCATTTATCTGATGATGTTACCTGTTACAATAGGTTTCTTAAATAACGAAAGAAAAGATAGCAGCGTATTCGAGTTTTTCTTGCTGACATTTGCACATTGATCTGCACTGACTTTCTAATTACTTGAACTAGCTGATTTATTAGATATTCTATCATATAGAGATAGACTCATGGATAGTTATTAGACAGAAAATAGACATGCGGTTTAATATAGTTGGTATTCGATGGCATCTCAATAACGTTTCTCTTTGTTGTTTTGTAACAATTGCTCAAGTTAGATGAGTTTCAGCGAATTTGTGTTTTTTAAGAATGTACGCGTACTAAATTGTACCCGAGGATTCATTGGGGTTTTATGGATAATGCATGGAGAAATTTAGAATATTTTTTACAGAAATTTCCTCTCAAATTGAGAAACTCATTTGAGGAATTGGTTTGAGTGAAAAATGAAAAAATGCTTGCAAATGTTTGCTCCTGAAGTTGTACTGACAAAAAGAACGTTTGTGGTAGATAGAACTTGATAATACTAGTGATAAGTATGAAATTTTGGGATTTCTTATAGAAGAGTAGGGAAGTTACTCGAAAACCTAATAACAAGGAGGAGTCTAAGTGTTTATTAAACAATCATAGTTGGATTGTTCCAGAAACTTCCACTTATAATGGCTTAAAACTGTATTGGTTTATTAGTCGTTTACAACTTTATCAAGAATAGAAACAAAGAAAAAGGGTGTAGAGTGTGGGTGTGGATCTCATTGCTCACACCTACCCTTATCCACAGACTCCTTCCTGTGAATTCGCTTATATTGTGGAGTAGAACAATAAATTGTTAAATCTTTCAAAATTAGTGAACCTACACCTATTGTATGTATGAATAGCATGCACTGGTAGATTTTTCACACACTGACTTTTAAAAAAATCGTAGAAAAATATTTAGAGAGTGAAAAATCAACGGGACAAAATTCAATTGGTGTCCACTTGAAAGTCAAGTCGGGCTGCAGGACTCTATTCTGAGATCATGGGATATAACATCTGTCCATAAGTTAGGCTTCTAATAATCCTTGTGTTTTTTTAATAAATCGGTAACACTTCTAAAAAAACCAAATTGGACACTTTATTTTTTCATTCTTATAATATATATGATGTATAATAAAAGTATCGACACATACATTGTGATCGAAAGAATCAATACGTGAGAACTAAAAAAAAGTGCTGGCAGAAAAATCATGAACGTCGGCTCGCTCGTCGGTGTTTCACATGAAGATGTCATTGTTCGTATAGTCGCCAATCAAGATGAGTTATTATTGAACGAGCTATGAAAGTTATTGGACAATGTTAATTTTAATATGAGCACTTTAAATAATAACGCGAATACTAATTATCAACAAAATCAATCAGATCGATGTATTGGTTATATTCACTAGTGTATGTAAATCAACAATTTGATCAATTATTACTTGATTCTTTTTTTATATTCATGACTTTTATTGAACAAGAGAATCATTATTTGATGAGACTTCTCCAACTAATCGTTAAAGTTTCAATCGAATTTGTAAAACAATCTTACCACAAATTCATTTTTGTTATCGGTTGTGAATTTTCTACAAGAAATAATATTGCGATATTTAATAGGTATAATTTTTAAATTAGCAAAATATTTACGTGATTAAAAATTCAATGATGATATTTATTTGTATATGTAAGATGATACAAATCTTCATTGTCTCATTACTGATGAAATCATGTCTCTTGATATTGTTATTAACGATAAAATAATATCAGATTATTGCATGAAACATAAATCTGAAATAGTTTCATTGATCTTATCTAAATGTCAACATCTAAATCTTTTAACTATTAATCAGCGATTTAGTGGCTGAAATCTAAAAATTTTAATTTATATTATATCCTCAACAAACTGTGCATCTTCGACTTTGACTAAATCGAGCATATGTGCCAATACGTTCGATGATTGTTTTTCTCTTCTTGATGCATATCTAGTCTCTTTGTTCAAATTGATTAGCCATATACTTACAAATTTCGATCCATCATCTAATATAGATCGTGCAGTAAGTAGAATTCATTGTTGTATTTGAACAAAAAAAAAATGCAATTGAATTTCTGATCGCTTCAACAGATAACATTTCCTAAATTGAAGTGTTTCTCATTAAAAACATTTTGTCAAATCTTGAAGAACTGACGTCACTTCTGTCGGTAAAAGAATCGAACCGACTTATATCACCGATACTGATTTATACGTGATTACATGAATGAAGAGAAAGGAAAATAAATAATTGATTATATAAAAAGTTACTATAGATTAGACAAATTTTTACTATTAACAAGAATATTATTATAATAGTTTCACAATATTAATCAATTGTTTGAACCATACTGAATCTAATATTTTCTTTGTCATATTTTACGTACTTACTTTTAAATATGTTAAACAACAATTAGAAGGCAGGTTTTAATAAAGTGCAAGATCTTGGTCAGGATACAAAGCATAGAAAAAATGAACAGATCTTGAAAATTTTTATACTAAGATCTCTAATTAGATTTTGGAATGTAGATGAATCTGATGCGATTGACATACAAAAAATGTGACATATCTTGTTCAAAATCTGATTTCATATCCATATTTAGCATCAAATTCTAGATCAGATGGACTATTTACGGCCATCCATAAATGGATTCTAGTGGTTCTTTTTCGACCCTGTATACAATTCAACCAAGATCTAATTACAAATCTTAATACAAGATGTTTTACTAGAATAACGAATCCAACAGAAAACATTGTCAGTTTTTGATGAGCTATTATCTCAAATTAAACTCGACTGAAAAGTTTAATGTGAATGCTAGAAGATAGAAAATTTGGTGTAGAATTTATTGATATGTTCTTTTTTAAATAAGCATTTTTCGTTCCATTTATTCTTTTAGACATACAGTCAAAGTTTTGTGGAAAGCTTTACTATTTAAAAAATCGCATATAAAATATACCTTAACTATCAATTGTTGCCATCTTTTCATGTCAAAAAGAATATTTCAAGTTCATTAGCGATTAGAAAAAGAAGTACGTTCTGTAGGACTTGAAATTCGGCATCTATTTATACAAAAACTTTTATTTTTCTTAGGCCAATTTTTGAAGGCATTGGTGAATAATAGATACATGAAAGAATTCTACATATCTTTGTATAGAAGAGAAAATTTTAAACTTAACCTAACTTAGCAAAAATTGATTTTTACCCGTATCGGGTGTTTTAGTTGAGTAATTAATGCTATAAAGGAACGACAAATGTTGATTTGAAAGAAAACATAGTAATAAACTTTATACGTAGTTCTTTATCTTTTAACATCAGAATCAAACTTTCTAGAGAAGTCTAACTTGATAAAAACAGTCTATGAAAAATCGGCAACATTCACTGTTAAAATCAATTGCAAATATTTTTTTGCTCATTATCATCAGGATTTATTGTATATTCATCAAATTTTTACATTATGAATATGGTAATGTTCGTCATATAGAACAAATTAATATTGATGTTTTTCATGCAGAAGAAAAATATCAATTTGAATAATGTCAATATTTCTCATGAAGAATAACATAATAATTAAAATAATATTGATGTCCCCTCGAGCACACAAATATTGACATTATTCGAATTAGTATTTTCATTTGAATCAAAAACATTAATATTATTTTATTTGTCATTACGAACATTATCATATTCATAATGCAAAAATTTTATGAATATAGAAAGATTTCTAATGATTATATATTCCAATACATTATAATGAATAAGATATAAATTCGATAATATCACAATTCTGTTGTGTAATGAAGAGAATTTGAAATTGAATTATTAATATTTTACTAATGGCGAAGCCAACGGGTAGCTAGAGAGAACTAAGCCTTCCCTTCTCCTGCGGAAGAAAATTATTGAGTCTAATTATCTTGCTAAGAAATAGGAAAAAATTCAGTAGAATATAAATGAAAATAATTATTCAATAGTATAAAGACTTTTATTTTAGTCATGAAGATGCGAAGCTGTTGGAGACGACTCAGCTTCCTCCAGAAATTTTTGAGCCTCCTCTAGAAATGAGGAATGTGTATATAGATAATGATAATTATATTCACAATACAGAGTTCTTAAATTATGTTTGTAAGAATTCTGCTACGTCTCCTTTAAGGACATTATAAGTAAAAATAAGCCACTACGTATTCAAAACAAACGAATATTTTTAAATTGATAAATACCTTTTATTGAGTATTCATCCTATGAAACAGGAATCCAGTAGCCGAATTTTTCTATTTCCGATCGTAATCAATCAGAGTCAGTCATCGGATTGCTAATTCCACATTTCTACAGAATTTTTCTATTAAAAATAGTCCGTATTTCTTGACCTGTGCTTCTCAACTTATTATATTAATATTTCATTAGAGATTAGATTTAGGTTTAGACAGTCGTTCGAAGAGAAGCATTGGATTTTGTAAAACAAATGAAACGTTTACATGATAAACTTTTTTGATTTCTTTTACAATTGACCAACATTTGTAATATCCTGTTTCTAAAGATTACAATTAGGAAATTGCTGAAAAAAAAAACAAATAACAAGATAAAGTACTCTCGTTCTTCATATTGTGAATGTGTTCTTCGTAAAAAAATCTTTTTTTCCATTTATTAATGTATATCTATCATTTCTGAATTATTCAACTCTTGTAAACAATCAATTATTTAGATAGATCACTAGAATATTAAATATTTTTTTTCTACAATATTTATTAATCAAATAATTAAATAAATTGAAGAAGAAAACATTTTTTAAAAATTCGACAAGTTTAACAATTATAGAAAAAAATAGTATCATCAATCGTTTTAAATTATCGTACTACTACTACTTTTTGACATGATTTACAATACGTATATTTTTATTGGTAAATTGAAAACAATTTTGACACATGTAATAGCATTTGTTTTGTCTTTAGTATTAGAAAAAATAAAAATCTAATGAATCATTAATGTCATAAGATATTTCAACAATTATAATACTTCTTGTTTTCTTTCTTTTTTTTTTTTGTTAATAATCTGAAGAAAATGTCCTTAGTTTGACATATTTCATCATTGGCTTTTTTTTTTGCAGAGATGAGACGCATGCAAAAAAAAAAACATTCGATTAATTTGTTTTCGATTTAAGTTGATCAAAGTATCATGATCTTTTTTCTTTGACGTCAATAAAAAAAACAAAAAAAAAAAAAAAAAAAGAACGAAACAACGAGTATTAAATGACGTGTATATGTAGTTTAGTTTGGTCTAGTTCGATGAAAGGTAAGTATACTTCAAAATGAAATAGAGAAAAAAGAACGAAAGAATTTTTTATTTTCTTTTTCTTTTTCGTTTCTTTCTTTTTTTTTTTTTTGATGTTGTTGTTGTATGATGCATTTGCCTGTGTAAGTAAATGCAAGTAAAAGTAGAAAGATACATCATTAGTAAAAGTCATCAAGAACATAAGAAATAACATTTACATCAATTATAAAAAAAAAAAAAAGAGAGAGAGAGACACACACTCATTCAAGAGTTACACATATACAGCAAAAGATGATGAGATGAAAGGCATAGTAAACTAGAGAGGGAGA